>JAEMPF020015865.1:19895-37395 GCA_022496165.2 Catalaphyllia jardinei
CTTTGGTTATAAAAGTTGGTTGCAAAAGTTGGTTACAAAAGTTGGTTCCAGACTGATGTCCAGGGTTTTGGTCTTGGTTCCTCATTTGATTTCAGTATTTTATTCCTATATTTTGATTCAAGGTTTGGTTCAGTATTTGGTTTTTGGTTTGGTTTTCCCAGCAGTTGATTAATTGTTGGAAAAATAGTTGAAAAATACAACACAAAAATCCAACGCAGAAAACAATATGGAAAAATGCACTGGTACCGCTAAGTATTTTACTACTAAGGGATATTTAGGGTTTGGACATTCAGAATAAAGAATTATTCCGTTTCCGTAAAATAATAATGTCCGACAAATCACGTACTGAGCACACTCAAAGTCTCTCTCCCCCGCTCTTATTGCTGGCTTTGTTCACTGATGAGTCTTCAATCGGATAGCACTTTGCGGCATGGTCTTGCCCATGATTGGTTCCTTGATATTCACCATTGTTTTAAATGTTGTCACCGTCAGGTTCATCTTTGACCTTTGGTAGGTGGCCACACCAGAGCGGGCTCTGTGATTTTCGAGTAATTTCGTTGTGTAGTGTTATGCACTTGTCAGCAGCCATCCCTGGGGGGGGGGGTGTCTTCGGGGAACCCCCTGGCATTTGCATCAAGACATTTGCAATTTCCACCTACCCAGGGGCAATATAAATCTTCCACAAAAAGCTACCACTGTCCGTCGCCCGGGGAGCATAATTTGAAAGGACTCCCAAACTGTAACGTAATTCCCTGCATAATTTTTAATAAAAGTTTAAAATTAATATATACAGTAAGCAAAAATAGCTAGTCCACCTGTTTTCCACACCCAGCGAGGTTAAGCTTTATACCTTGTAAGTCATTGATTGACAATTTCAACGGGCATACACTTACTTCGGCCAGTGTTTACTATACAGAGCTATACAGGGCTCAAAGTCAAAGTCGATCGCCTTTTGCCGGCGACTAAATGGGAAAAGTAGTCGCAAATACTGGGAATCGAACAGAATAAACACACTGGAGATCACTTGAGTAGCGTTCACTCGAGTAGAGTTTATGAATAATTCATGTGACGATAAGTTTTTCCTTCGGGCGCTGTAATTTCGACTGAACGGAGAACTGAACTGACAACTGGGGAAATCTAGCTCTGGAGAGCACTGCTTTGCCTGCGGGAACGGAATCTCGTCACGAATTCCTGGTACACGGGATCTACTTCGATGGTCTTCACTACGGACGTCAAGGAAGAGACATAACTTGGTCCAACAGTAGTTTATTCTGCACTCGGCGATGTAATTGATGTAATCGTCAAGGTAATCGTCGATGTAATCGTCGATGTAGTCGTCGACGTAATCGAAAAACTTTACAAATGCACTTGCTTATATATCATCCTTGACCAGCTAAGTGTTTACAATATGATAATGCAACTTCTAACATACAATACGAGCGGAAAAGCTTAAATTACGATAGCAAATCGTAATCAACACTACGAAGTTTCTTAAATTAAAAATAGAGTGCTAAGATTAAAGGTTGAAAGGTTTGAAATTAAAATAAAGCAAACTTAGGAAATTAAAAATGAGATACTTAATACTAGGAAATTCTCAATTGGTGTTACTGACAGCAAGAATAACTTATCCTATGAATAGAACTTCATTACTGGAATATAGTTCAGCTGGATAACTCTCAAGAAACTAATAAAACTCCATTAGTAAGACTAATAAAAGGTAGTTCAGCTGGCTGGCTTCCGAGGGAACGGAAAATAGATCTTAATGCCGAAAGGAAAGCTAAGTGCACCGCTAACGAACTATTTCTGTACTAAATGAAAGTCGGTGTTGCACACGTACAGGTGTACAAAGAGTCGGCAAAGTACAAAGTAGAATATTTAAATTCCTGGTCGTCAACTAAAAAGAGGTTACTGTTGGTTTTTCTATAATTTTCCAAATAACAAAGAAATAACTGTGAAACGGCGAATTTTCTCATAACATTCAAACAGATGACAACATAAATATTAAACACCTAATCATCAAAAGATTAGCATAGAGGACATCATAGATTCCTTGCGAAAAATATTTCACTATGCTAGGGAAGGATGACCAACAAAAGGGGTCAGATTTACGAAAGACACGTTTGCCGGTAATACCCAGTCCCCGCGGTCCGGATCTTTCATTTTCAAGATGGCGGTGATGTCGCAAATCCCGCTTGTCTTTCCCCGTGTATCTTGCCCCGGAAGTGCAAAAGCGGTCCAATGCCCCCGTCCCAGGCCAAAAATTGGCGACAAAAGTCACCAAATCCCCCGCTATTTCCTCCGTAAGTACCCGGGGTCAAGCCACGGGATGGCCGCTATTGCGATTGGCGTTGGTCACTATTTGACAATATAATTGCCGGAAGGTTTTACGAACGTATCGCAAAGTTTTCTGATTTTTCCGAACCTTGCTGACGACGTCAGAGGTGGGACAATATCTGACCAGACGCGAACAAATTTAAGTAAAGGGAACAAACGTTTATCAAACGCTGTGTCTAAATGCCCGGCAGTCAGACATTTCCACTATAGAATCGGCATGTGCTTGACACTTAAAAGATTTACGCTTACATCGGCAGTTAGTAACGAATTACTACAGAAAGCTTCTTTTGAACCTAATGAGAAGCGTGATGCGATGTTTGTTTGGAATAGCCAAGCGATTCTAAAAATTATTATGGATCTGTAGTGGACGAATTCCATAAAATCACAATGGTCTTTATTCGACTGCTGGTCACGGTCTCAAATAGACTAAATGCCCAGCAGTCAAAAAGTAAACAATTACATAAGCTCGGTAAATTCGTCAAATGTAAAACCAGAATACTTTAGAATCGCTCGACATTTCTCATACCATCAAGAAGTTTGAAAGAATCCTTCCTTAGAAATTCTGTGAAAATCTCAGACTGCCGGGCATTTAGTCTATTTGAGACCGTGACCGGCAGTCTCACAAATGGTTGTGTCGATAACTGAGCGATTTTTACGGTACACACAAGCTCGGTAAATTCATCGAACGTAAAACCAAAATAATTTTTAGGATCGCTTGACATTTCTACAGAAAAACCAAATACTTTCAATAAGTTTGATTGAGGATTTGAGTCGGAATTCCGTGAATATTTCTGACTGCCGGGCATTTAGTCTATTTGAGACCGTGACGGGCAGTCGGATAAAGACCATTGTGATTTTATGGTATGCACAAGCTTGCAGAATTCGTCCACTACAAGTCCATAATAATTTTTAGAATCGCTTGGCTATTCCAAACAAACATCGCATCTTCTCATTAGGTTCAAAAGAAGCTTTTTGTAGCAATTCGTTAAGTATCTCTAACTGCCGAAGTAAGCGTAAATTTTCTAAGTGTCAGGCACATGCCGATTTTGTAATATGCACAGGCTCGGTTATTTCGTCATCTTGCAAACGAACATAATTTTTGGAATCGCTCTGTACTTCTTAAGAAACACCAAATACCATCAAAAAGTTTGAAAGAATTTTTCAATGGAAATTCTCTGAAAATTTCAGACTGCCGGGCATTCAGTCCATTTAAGACCTTGCCCAGCTGCCGGGCATTTAGACATTTACCAAACGTTGTGTCATCGATACCATATATGAGCCGTAAAATTAGCGCAATTTCACGTCTAATAATACTGCTACCGTAAATACTCGCTTCTGATTGGTTGGAAGCGGACCAATTTATCCCAAATTGTATCGATAGCTGAACAATTAAATTTTAATTGTATCGGTCACATTTGAGCAATGGAGTCGGATAAAACTTCCAGGTTTTCCGCTTCAGACAAACAAAAAGCTTGTTATGAAGAAGCAGCAGTAAACAAAAACACCAAAAAGTCAACCGAAACATGGCTCCGCACGTACTTGGAGTGGGCTAACGAGAAGAAGAAACCGAAAAGCATTGAAAATCTCTCGCCAGAAGATCTAGACGAAGTTCTCGGAGATTTCTACACCGAGCTAAAGAAAAAGAACGGCAGCGACTACGAGCCCGAGTCCCTGGGAGTTATGCAAGCTTCCCTAGACCGCTACTTAAAGAACAAAGGTTACACGGTTTCAATTATTCGGGGAAGAGAATTCGCAAAGTCCAACAAAGTCCAACAAAGGGGAAAGCCATTATCCTTCAGCACGAAGGCAAGGGAACACGACCAAACGCAACGGATGCACTTACCTGGGAAGAAGAAGAAATGCTGTGGAAAGAGGGTCGACTTGGACGACACACTCCAGAAGTCCTTCTGAACACAACTTGGTACTTGGTAACCCAACATTTTGGTTTAAGAGGAAGGCAAGAAAACTACGACTTGCGCGTTGAACACTTCAAGTTTGCAAAAGATGAAAATGGCCGCAAGTATGTCACGTTTGCCGACTCTAACCCAACGAAGACGAGAAAATCTTCAATAAAACTCCAACGAAGGATGGTAATTCCAAGAATGGTGGCTACTGGCGGTGACAGGTGTCCAGTTAGCATTACTAAAAATTACTAAAAAGTCCGATCTGTTCACGCGTACAATTAATCCCTAATTGTTTCTCGAACAGATCGATTTCCTATACTAATCAATATTTGGTGAGCACTGTGTGGGACTGGCAAATATTAAATACAAAGTTGATGGAATAGACCATTTTACAGTTGTGGGCTTAGTGACCTGGCCTCTGAATGGCAGCGAGGTTGGAGTTGACCTTGTTTTGATAAAGACCTCACTACTTTTATTGTGTAAATCAAGTTGTTCTTATGCTAACTAGTTTGCATTTACATGAGAAAAGCAGAGACGTCTGTATCAAAGCAAGGCCACCTCCAGCCTCCCTTGCATTCATTGCCAGGTAACTAAGCACAGAACTGTAAAATGGCCTATTGTAACGTCGATGCAACTAAACGTCGCTCTGCAAACTCGAAACGGAATAATGAATATCGAGCAAAATTGAATAAGGAATGATGAATAACTCAGGAAAAAAATGAATGGAATAATGTATAAGAGAGATCCAATTATTCTGCTTCCAACCCCCGAGAATCCAGAGGACCGCCAAGAGAAAGCCCAAGTTTGTGCACCATGACTGCTTACGAAAGGCACATGTTCAGTCAATGATTTGGCAGTTGTGCCCAGGAGTGTTTTTTTGTCAAAAGTTTGATTAAGACCTTTGGAACAGTTCAGAATTACGTTTAAGTTACGTTTACGTTCAAGTAAGACATTTTCAACGGTATAAAATTACACTCGCGGTATTTTCAGGAAGGATGTTTTTATCAAATTAATGCTTTCCCCTTTGTCGTTTTTTTTTCTTGATTATGTAAAATATATTTGTTGTCTTTAGAATGACCCCTTATGCGAGGACGCATCCTTTTATTGAAACGGAGGAAATGTAATGAAATTGATATAGTGATTGTACGAGCTAGGATGCGCGTGCAAGATGTATAACGGTTGTATTTAAGGTGGCCGAACACAGGTTTCAAGTGCCTATACTTAATTCACCTTTACTTTTAAACTGTTTATGCTTTAGCACCCGTTTTTGGCAAGCGTTAGGGTTAACCACTGGCGGTATGACGATGAGAAAAAGGAAAACAACTTGTTAACTTTGATTAGGTTGTCGATAGGCAATATTCAAAATGGAGGGTAGGTGCCAATTGACAGCAAAGCAGGAAATGAACAAGTGTGGGCAAAATGCAAATAAAGGGGGTACACATGGCAACCTCCAACGGGTCACCTCCCCATGGCACCTGACACACTGAGATTCTCAGTGGAGAATAAGTATACTTACCTGAACACCAGGATCCATGATGAACCAAGAGGTAGGTGGGTGGGGCAAACCAAAGGTAAAGTGACCACAAAAGGCAGAATAAAACTACAAGGGCGAAAGTGCACAGCAAGGCCACAACTATGCATGCACGCAGCAAACATCCCCTGGCCAACCGCAGATCTCCCAGTTAACTCTGATTATTGATAATCTAATTTAACTTGTCGATAGGCAATATTCAAAATGGAGGGTAGGTGCCAATTGACAGCAAAGCAGGCAATGAGCAAGTGTGGGCAAAATGCAAATAAAGGAATTAACCATGGCAACCTCTCACGGGTCACCTCCAGAGATAAGATGTAAGTGCTTGGAGAAAGGAGGACCCGATATGTTAATGGAGCAAGAGGCAAACATTCGCTGATGCAATTAAACACTCACGAACTATTCCACCAATGATTTGGCTGTGCGAGTTATAAATATAAGATCAGGTGGAGTTCTAATATACTGTTTGTAGGCATCACTTTTCCACCGGCCTAGGACCTGAGTAAGGTGATCTGGAACACCAGCCCTCGCTGCAGAAGTGGCTGCCCCAATTCGAAAACTGTGGCTAGAAAAATCACCAGGGAGACCAGCAAAAAGGAGAATGGCTCTGTCTGTGACCGCCGAGCGAGTTAGTGGAAGACCATTTCCTAAAAGGAACAAGGGGCCAGGACGGTGGCTGCGACCTGCCAAGTAGGAGACCACAGCTTGGACAGTGCACAAAGGTGGCGAACCCAGTCCAATCAAAATGTTACACCCCTCGAAAGGGGTCGGTTTTAGAAGCTTTAATAAAGGCTTGAAGGCACGTTGGATCGAGAGGAACATCCACAGAAACATTGGACACGGACAAATGGACACTTGGGTTGAAGGCTGATAAGCTGGGGACAGTGAACTCGGCAGACCGCACAAAAACAAAATAAGCCAAAAGGCAGGTGGCCCAAAACATGACATTGTCAAAGGAATTTAGGTCGGGGAAAGACTAAATTTTGCGAAGAATGTTACTGGAAACTGGTAGGCGTGGCCTGGAGGGTAGGGCACCCTGAGAACGCTTGATTCCTCTAACCACTCTTTGAAGCCGAAGGCAGTTCTCCAAAGGGTCAGGGAAACCTTGATCAACATAAAGAGACCGCACTGCAGATAGGTAGACTTTAATAGACGAGTGTCGTAGAGAGTCGGCCAGGTATGTTGCAAAAAGGCAGAGAGTCCATTCCGAGGCTGAGCATGGAGAACCATAGGGGCTGAGATTTCCAGTGAAGACCCAGAAATTTACGAACTTTTCCTGAGCACAAGAATAGGTGCGGCGAGTTGAAGAAACAAGGCCTTGGAACATGAACGAAAGGCAGAGAGCTTCTAAGAGACTATGGAAAGCTGGGCTAAGAGCTGAAGAGGGACGAGGATTGGAAACTTCCTGGCCTGTGGCGCTTGAGTATTAAAGGCCTGAAACATGAAGCGAGACAAGGTGTCAGCTATGCCATTATTTCTTCCTGGAACGTGAATTGCAGCAAATGTAAAACTGAAGCGCAGGCAGTCCGTGAGTTAAGAATGTGAACGACAGCTTCGTTATCAACGTGAAACATAATGCGCCTGCGGGACCAACCAGGACCCTAATCATGGGCTGCTAAAACGACCGGAAAAAAGCTCCTTGTAAGTAATGGACAGTGGAAGTTGGAGAGCAGACCACCAACCATTGAACCATTTGTTGTCCATAAAAGCACCATAACCAGTAGCACCAGATGCATCAGAACTGACGGAAAAGTCAGGCAAAGGCTCAAGGGTGGGATAAAAGAAAAAGGGATATTCCTTTGCACTGACCAAGAAATTCTACCCACCAGGCCAGATCCTTTGTAAACTCCACATTAAGACGTATCGGATGAGAATCATTGCGAAAACAAGACAATAAAACAATCATCCTGCGGAGAAAGGTGCAACCTGGCCACATCACCACGCAGGCATGATGGAACCGACCAATCAAAGATTGAAGATCTTTTTTAGTACAAAATTTGCGGGTTGACTAGTGGGAGAGAGCCTCTTGGAAAGCAGAAAACTTATCAGCTGGAAGGCGTGGAATCTGAGCTGCTGTATTTAATTCAGTTACCTGGATGACCATGCAGGAGGCTGGACCCAAGCATTTCTGAGAGGGAGACTAAACCTGGCAACCCACACTACAGCTACTTGAAGATTGGAGGCACAGACCAGTGAGTTAGCTGGAGCTGCCAAAATGAAATCATCTAAATAATGCAGCAAGTTCTCAGTACGGTAGTTATGGACCAAAATCCACTCGACCAATTCTGCAACTGAGTTGAAAATAGCTGGAGCTGAGCGCAGCCCAAAAGGGAGGCGAGATCAATGTAATAGGCATTGCGCCACTTCAAGCCCAATAGATGGCGGTCCAAAGGATGAATAGCAATGTTCCGGTATGCAGACTCAATGTCAAATTTAGCCATGAGGGCACCTGGCCCAAATTTAGAAACCATCTTGATAATGTCATTCATTTTGATGTACTGGAGATGCCAAGATTCTGGATCGATTCCATCGTTGAAGCTGTGGCCTTGCGGTGTCGATGGGTCCACGATAAGGTGCCATTTGTCCGGCTGCCCCTTTTTAGGAATCATCCCAAAACTGCTTACTTGAAGGTCTTGCACCGGTGGAGAATCAAAAGGATCCACTACACGGCCTAGCCTAACCTCGGTGGCTAAATACGTGTCGATCATACTTGAATGCTGGTAATCAAACAATTTACTTCTTCTAGCGACGTTCAAAGTTACAGGTTTATCGCAACCAAATCTAGATCCTTCCTTGATACCCTGACGACAAAGTTTGCCTTAGTAGGCTAGAAATACGACAAAGGTTCTGTTCCAATAGGAAAATAGCATCCAAATAGCATCCAATAAGCTAACACAGCTACAGAACGACGACAGTGACAAAGTCAGCTCAATAATTATTGTATGGGGAACAACAAGAGCAAAACAGTCAATGGCGCTTGCGACGCTTGGGCTCCTCAGGATCCGGCGAGCGGGCACGAGAAGATGGCGAAGAAGTACAAGAAGTAGCACGATGAGTGCCCCAGCACCTGCTACATGCATGGCGAAACCGACACTGTGGATTGACCACAATGCAATGACCAGCGTTCCAAGAATGGCAAATGACTTTACTAGAAGCATTACCAGAGGCCTCTGCCCGAGACGAGACAACACTGGATGAGGTTGGGCGAGTGCGAACTTGAGCACCAACTGTATGGCAGTTGAAGAGCTGAACATGCATCATAGGGTACGTTTCCTTAAGAAAATCCAAGATTGGATTCTAAAATCCGAAAGAATCCGAAAATTGATTTTGCGTTTCTTTATTAGACAGATCAATCCAAGATCTTTGGGATCATGGTGAATCTCGTTCCCAGATCTCTTGTGGACGAAGCCGAAGGCGAGATCTGGCACAGTAAGAAAATGTGTTTTTCTTGATTGGCTGCTTCATTTGACTCCTCACCAATCCCCTTTTTGAAAATTTCTGCGGTTTCCGCGGCAATCTTGAATGTGTCAGATATAACAAATATGGCGCAGTCAGAGAAATTCGCAACATTTGATAAAAACTTGTGCCGTATTTGTGGTAACACAACAAATACCAACCAGAGGTTCGCGATTTTTTCGGATTACAGAAAAACCGTAAAATTGCAGCGTTTAATAAGCGATTTTGCAAAAGTTGAGAGTACAGGAAGACGACTGTTTTCCTAAGCACCTGTGTAGGAACTGTTACAGAACACTGTTAAATCTTCGGGACAAGTTGCTTGCATTTCAAATGACATGCGCCACAACGCAGATTAATCTTGGGAAAGGGGGAGAGAAAGTCAAGAGGACTCGGAGCTCACCAAAATCAAGCCCTTCTACCTCGCCTTGTGACGCGCAAAGGCAGAAAAAGAGTCGCATTCAAACGCAAAATTCGTCCAGGAAAGCGTTATTCCACATTCACGCTCCCATTTAACTGCAAGTGACAAAATCGGGCCGGTTAATAAAGAATCAAACTGCACTTTTCTCATTGATCAGAGTTGGAGACGAGAGGCGGAAAGATTTGGAAGTACTTTACCATTCGGGAATGAACAACCCAGAGGTAAGTGATAAATTTTACGGATTTTCTTCCTTTCGCGCGATTCATACGTTTGGCATAAAAATTGGCCGAATATCTGGCAAATGCAGTGTGGAAAACAAGCGCAAAATTCATTTGCTTGAGCTTATCCTGTTGAAAGAGTTTCCAATAGATTGTTTAGGCCATTAGATATGTAAAGAATGTCCACGGAACTTTGGAATTTCGCGTAAATTGCCAGACATTTGCTATATTCAGCTCACGTAATTTCATCTTGCGTGTCTCCCTCCGGCGAACTCACTCACAAAACTGTGCTAACATTGCTTTTTGTATGAGAGAAATATCAGAGAAGTGCTTCTGGAATATTATTTTTGGAACTGGTCGATATTTACATTGCCATAACTCCAAGATAACTGTTGAAAAATTACGATTTTCGTAAGTATGCTGTTTCCTAAGCGGTCCGCATGGTGTTTACACTTCGCCTGATTTTTTTCAGTTGAAACCAAACCTGTTGAGACAATCAACGTCAAATTACTTAATGTGGCTGTTTCATCGAGGCTACCAAGTGTAATCGCTTCATCTCTTTGGCTGATTCCAGAAGTGAGGAACTACCTGAAGCGATTATACTTAGAAATCCTTGAAGAATGCGAGAATGCAGCAAAATACACACGGGGTCATCTACCATCTGTACTACGAGATAAATCCTTCGAGACTATGAGAGACTTCAGCTGGGAAAAAAAAACTTACAGAAGCCAAAGAGAGGTACCCAAATCTTTTGGACGTAACAACAGCCGTTTGCTGTAGGAGGGAGGGGCAAAATGTTCAAAGGAGTGGAGCGAAGCGGATTCCTCCAATTGGAACAATCTATTCCATGTTACTAAATCAGTACAACAGGGAACTGAATCTTGTTCAACGTATCAATACAGTACTACTTGCAAGCGGTCAGGCAGAAACAAAGGTTTGCTTTCAATTGAAAACTATGCATGCATCATTTACTTCCCCCAGGGGATTATTAAGAGGGTGAAGGCATCATTATAAGTTACCTCAGGAGGGAATAAATGAAATTCGCCTGGTTTATAATTTTCTTCATAATTATTTAACCTCAACTACCAGTTTTCATAAATTCGAATTCTCCTTAGTCTTAAATTGTCCCTCTTCCCTTTTGAGTCCATACTGCTGTATCTCCAAAACTGTGATCAGTCAGGGGATTGAATCCAGGAGAAATTTTGTGATGAAAGTGTGATAGGAATTTGCAAACCTTCACCCTTTGTGGGATAATAACTATGAAAGGTTTCTTTTTACCAATGTAAATCCTTTCAAGTAGCAAATTGAAATGAATACCAAAAAGCGACATTTGAAGTCCTAATAGATATGAGATTAATCCAATAAGCAAAGAAAGTATAAAATGTATTTGGTGCACATCATGTTCAAAACATCC
This sequence comes from Catalaphyllia jardinei, assembly GCA_022496165.2. Classification (NCBI taxonomy): domain Eukaryota; kingdom Metazoa; phylum Cnidaria; class Anthozoa; order Scleractinia; family Caryophylliidae; genus Catalaphyllia; species Catalaphyllia jardinei. Next base: position 31,171 of record JAEMPF020015865.1, read on the forward strand.
TGACATTATGATGAAATGTGGAAAGATTCCTTTTGGAAGGTGTTACTCTAACGCCAGATGATTTTACTCGTCAAAGGGAGACCCCTTGGGCACTAAAGGGTTTAACAATCAAAGTGAAATTTTTTCGATTTTTAACATTCAAATTGAAATTATTTTTTAGAATGTATTGCAGCAACATATGTATAATACTCGTAGAAAGCAATCATGGTCAAGTGTTGTACACACAAAAAAGTCAGAGTCTATACTTTTTCCTTTATTTATTCAATACAATAAATTTAACAACTGCTTTAACACCTTCAGGTATAATAAGTTTTTAAGACCAGAGAGGTGCAACAAGAGCTTTCTATGCAAAACAAAATGACTGAATGGCAATTACTCACCAATCAACGATGCAGTGAGCTTCGTCAGCCACAACACAGACTACATTTATTTGATAAACATCAGATAATAACATTTCTAGTCTGCATTTTTTACTACTGCACAGTACTTCAGGATGAGCAAATATGGACTTCGATCCAGGTCTCTTTGTCCGCTTCAGAACATTTAGCCTGGATAATTGCTGCTGACTTTCCTTGCTTCTTAACTTTCTCAACTTGGTCCATCATCAAAGCAGTCAATGGTGACACAATAATTGCAATCGAGCAATACTTTCCACCATACGACAAAAAGTTAAACATACTCGGTAGAAGTTGATATATTAAATACTTGCCATATCCTGTTGGCAGGTCGGCTAGCACATCTCTCTTTTGCTGCACCACTGCTCTCAAAGCCTCTAACTGTTTAGTCTTTAATTTCAAATCGGGCGTTCCGCGTTCAGTTAAGGAAAACTTCAAAGCGCGGTCAAATTCAATATTTGACACGTCCGCCATGTCTATATAGGCAACGTCCACAGCGACGATTATAGATGCTGCTAACAGTATTTGCTGCAGCTTTAACCCGCAAAACAAACTCACAACTAAATCAATTCTCTGCCTGACCCTAAGCTAGCATTAAAATACTGCAACGTTGCTTAAGCCATAAATTCTACGCCCCTGAGTCAGTCTTCTGACTCTTCCCGTTCCTCCATTGTGGAAATTTATGTTGGGCATGCGCACTTGTCTTCCCTGTCACTTCCTGACACTTCCTGACAGGTGGTCACGTGGTGTAAATTGCATTTGGCCAGATCTCGCCTTCGGCTTCGTTCACGAGAGATCTGGGAACGAGATTATGGTGCATCAAAGGAACCCAAGAATCCACTTCCAGAGTGGATTCTTCGGTTCCTTTGACGCACCATGATCCGAAAGATCTTGGATTGATCTGTCTAATAAAGAAAAGTGATGTTACTTTAGCAAACCAAAGCAAAGCGACAAGCAAAAGGCAGAGCAAACCACGAGGGCGAAAGTGCACAGCAATGGCACAAGTACGCATGCCCGCAGCGAACATCCGCTGGCCATCTGCAGATCTCCCAGTTAACTCTGGTTATTGATAATCTCATTTATCAAAATGTAAATTCTCTTTGCTCGCGCCATCATTACGTCAACAGCTCGTGCTAGTTCTGTGTCTCCATCGAGTTATAGAAACACGATATTTAACCAATCAGCGCGCGTATTTTCTCAGGACTGTTTTCTAATACAAGATATATAAGGGACACGTTATGTAGCGGCATGTGTGTGCGAGTAGACTACTATGTGCAAGTAAGCCCAGCGTCGAGAGTCGAGTAATAAAACAGTTGACCGTTGGACTCTTTGGCTGGAAGTTGTCGCCCGCGCCCGTTACAATGTGTATCAAGGCTAATTGAGCGCTTTTCAATTGAGTGTCGTAAAACCAAAACCAAACCAATTACTTATCAGTTAGACTACTCAGCCAATCTCAAACCGTAGTAAAACCAAAACCAAAACCAAAACCAAAGTAATTGTCTAATTACTTCCGACACTCAATTGAAAACCGCTCTAAGCGTATACTGAACCCGGGAGGCGGGGGTTCTCCCTATAATGGTCTATACGGGGAGGCTCCGCCCAAAAGGGGTACTTTTTTTAGGCTTCAGGTAAATAAAAAGGTAGGGATTTCCCAAGTTGAGGTATATAAAAGGGTAGGGAAATCAGGTCATTTAGGTATTTAAAAGGGCCTGTAATTATAATTTTTTAAATAGACGCCCCTTACGGCTGTATCATTTTATTTATTGAGCACTACGTGAAAATGAGAACAAGACTTCCTAAAGTAGGTATGTAAAGGGGGTACCTTTTTTCAATAAAACGTATATTAAAGGGGTACCTTTTCTGCCAAAATGGTATATAAAAGGGTAAGGGGCTGGACCTCGGGGCGGAGCCTCCCGGTATTAAACTTTGTAAAGTACCCTCCCCCCCAGGGGATACTGAAGTTTTATTACTTGTTTATAAACAATAATTGGATGAGGTTTTTGTGATATCGGGAATAATCAAGGTCGAGGCAAGTGTAATCAGCCGAGGCCGGAGGCCGATTGCACTTGCCGAGACCTTGATTATTCCCGATATCACAAAAACCGAATTCAATTATTGTTTTATTATACATTTTTTTATTGAAAATATGTGTGAAATGCAAGTAGATTTTATTTGTGCTTCTAAAAATACAAGGACAAACTCACCAAGAGCCGCTTCTTTCGAAACCATTCAAGTGCTCGCGCTCTTTAGCCAAAGGTGTATTACGCATGCGCATTGCGCGAGGTGTAATCTGCACAAATAATTGGATAGCAGATTATACCCTAATCATGGTTGTCCACAAAATCACGTGAATTCTCAAAATAAGCTCTTGGCCAACCAGAATGCTGATAGTGAGTACAATGTATAATAATAAGCCTAATTAGCCTTGACATGTAAGCTGAATACCTGCTTTGATTTAATCACATGACTTTGCCGTGACTATGATTCTGCAATAAAAACGAAATTTTGTAAGCCACGGTCTCGTTTTGCTTATTTCTCTGATCCAGTTTTGTTCTGTACAGAGATTAGGAAAGCAGTAAGCAAAGCTATTTTCTTTCTCTGGTGTGTTAGTGTAATGTATTACAGATGCCTCATGGATCTCTGTGTAAAAGCCTATCTTACAGTCATGTACTTTTAGCATCTCTGGACAAATTAGTCGTCTCCTTATTTTTTCTTCTCTGTGGCTTTGTAACGATGCCAAGAATTCTTATTACAAGATCAGTGTAAACCCCAGGCTGTTGTTTTTCCCCTCCTGACAGACCTTACTAGGAAGCAATAGTGTCCCTTGTGGACACTGGTCTGACGTGTTTCCGGGGAGAGACACTCGAGAGACTCAGGTGATTACTTTGGAAAGATCAGACTTCTCCATTTAGATTTATAAAAATAGCCTTGTAGTGAAACGGACAACGCAGCTTGTGAGTGCAATTTCATGTTAGAGGACTAGTCTATTTACCTTGACTAAATGTATTTCCAGTCAAGTCACTTGTGAGGGGCGGCTCTTGTGTTCTTGGCAGCTTCGGCGGAATATCGAACTTTGTTTATGTTTTATTATTATATCAGAGCGAGATTTAGCCCGGCACAGAGCGAGCGAGAAGCCGCCGCCTACATGGCCAAGGTCATCCGGGATACCTACTTGAATTACAGGTAAGGAAGCTAAGAACTGTTATGGCGGAACCAACAGTTGTTTTGAGGGATGAGAGCAGGACAAGAGTTTTATTGAATTATTATCATCCCCTCTAAAGAGGGAAGCAGGGTGGTCTCATGGTTAGTGCGCTCGTCTCCAGATCGAGCGGTTTGGGTTCGAGTCCTGGCCGGAGACATTGCGTCGTGTTCCTGGGCAAGACACTTAACTCTCACGTTGCCTTCTTCTGAAAACCACCATCACGCGTTGAGTGCTGAGAAATATAAACGGAAAAACTTTGATAAATAAACATCCTTAATGCGTGTCGTGTATTCTATTGTTTGAGGCCAATAACAAGGATGAATGAGTGAGTATGTCACTATTTACACTTTCCCAGGACCAAGTGAACTGTTGATAACGAGAAGGGTGTCTATAATGAGAGAGTCAACTGAACATAGTTTTGTACTATAAACATACCCGATAATAATAAGAGATGCGCATCTAGTGAGTCCTTTCTCCACCCTCAGTTGCTACTCGCATGAGTTATTTGAATGGAGTGCTGCAGAGATGTTTGGGAACGACATCAACAAATTTCATCATGTAGGGAGTTAATTGCCGATATGCATAACGGAACACCATCAGTGAATGAAAGATATTGGTATGGTTCACATAAGTTGCAATTTCACCATCTGTTAGTCCAAACTGATAATCTTCAACATTTGTTGAACGCACAGGACGGTCTGACGTAAGCTTTGCTAGCAGAGCCCTTCCGCAACATCCTGTACATCTGGTAAAAGTGAAACCAGATGAAGTTTACGCTGTCAATGTCACTAATCCTTTGCGATGTTGTTTTCATTGCTTCAACTAGCTTTGGGGACAGCATCGCCTGCATTTGACAACTTGGAAGTACCTATGCATAGCAAACTAATGAAAATGTCTTAGTCATCACTGTAAGCCAGCATCTCAGACCACTGTCAAGAAATTCTGTTTGCTTTAAACCTTAATTAATCACTGCAGCACCTACAGTAACACTGAATAATGTAGAAATAATATGTATAAATGTGGAGAAGCTTCATAAAGACGTTGTGTACAATAATTTAAAATAAACAAACAAACAAATGAAATTATAGTTAAACTCACTGCATTTAGAAACTCTTGTAAGTGACCACTTTCATAAATGACCATCTCCCACTAGTTCTTCTGATCCATGTAAATGATACTGTGCGAGATATTGTATTAATGCTGCCATTTCATTCATTCAAAAGGGAGACTGTAGTTTCCCCATGTATAATACAAAAAGATATAATTCACACATTGTCCAGAATGTGTTTATAGTGTTTGCCTTGGAAGTCCTCAGGAGGAGCCATAATGGTATACGCCTGAGACTTGTTAAGGCTAAGGTCACCAAGTTGGCCTATCTGATCAATGGGTACTGAACAGAAAATTCCCTCCTCTGACATCTCTTGCATTAATGTTAAACACTAGATGCGACAATGCAGCATTCCTTCTCTCTTTGCCATAGCTAAAAAAATTCCAAAACACTTAACAAGTACATGTGCAAAATAAAAGTTTTCCCTCAAATGGAGGCCAGAACCTCATTTAACCCTAAGAGTCTACATCCATGTTTTTAATCTGTTTTTTAGTATGTTGCTATTCTCAGTACGATTTTTTAAGGCCTGGCATTTACTTGAGAAAATTTGGCACAACAAAACAATAATATTGATCAACTGTTAACCTTTTGATATAATATTAGATAGCTAAGCAAGTAATACTCTAACCTTCATTCAAGATCAAGGGTCATCAAGGCATGTCCTGACAACTTTCATCACCAGGTTTTCTACCCCTCTTGTAAAACCATGGTCAATACATTAAAATGTGACTAACATCAAGAGCAAGAAGCAGCGACTTTGGGTGGGCACGATCAAATGGCAAGTGAAGGCCTGATCTCATCTCAGTTGTTTGGTTAATTTTTGCCCGTATCTGAAGCTGAACACTCAATCCACAAGTTCCACTTGTCCTGGGAGAGTGGACTCAGGTCTGGGTCAGAAATAGCATCCAGGAGCTTGGAGGCTGCTCCAAGGAACACCTGGTGATCTTGCTTTTGGCTCTGCTTGATCCACTGATTCAAGTAACCTGCAAATTAGCGAAACGTTTTACAATAATTTCTTGAACTATATTGGTTTGCAGAAAATATACGTAAGTAGTAAAATAGGATTGAATTTCGGTGGAATATTATTATAATTAGAGTGCATTTTACACTTTGGTGAGCACCGTGAAAACGTGGAAGGTACATGTAAGAGATGCCAAGCCCCTTTTGTAGTGCACTTTCGTGTTTAAAGTAATTTTTTTTTTCATTTCATTTATTTTACAGCACTGCTGCATGCCAACCCTCCCGCATGCAAGAAGCCCCTTGTACTCAAGTTTGATTAACAAAAGTTACATCAAAATGCATTAGCAAACTAATCTGTAAACAAGGCATAGGAAAGAAATAACCCACACAGTTGTATGTCCATCCCCACGCCTATAACACTAAATGCTCTGGCTTTGTTAGATAAACAGCCTATACAGTTACCTGGCCCACCATGGCCATCTCTAATGTTTAATTCCAAATAATTCAGGCGGCTGTTAATGAAAAACCTGGATGGGCCACATTTCGTTAGGACTTTTGTT
>JAEMPF020015865.1:42395-44895 GCA_022496165.2 Catalaphyllia jardinei
TCTCTCTATTCCTTCTGATTGCGTACTTAGAAGGGAACAGTTTAAACTAGGAAAACGTTATCAGGATATCTTAGTACGGTCTGTGGCCATCAGTATAAATGTCGCACTTGTTGGTGAAGCTAGTAGTCTAAGATTGACAAGTCTGAATGTGTACAAAAGGAATTAATAATCTAGAAAATATTAGTGAAAAATTTTTTGCGGAAAATACAGACTAAAGCTCTCTTTTTTTTTTTTTCATTGAGTTGTTTGCGTCTTGGGGACATTCTTTTCCTCCAACTATTTAGCTCTTTAGACTTGTTTATTTAAAGTGGAATATTACGATTCCATCGCGGACCTAGTAGTTCTAAGTTACATCAGAAATAGGCCTTGCGCCAACAACTCAGAAAGACGACCAGGTTCTGTCTAGTCTCCCTCGCAGCCTTTTTTAGTCTCGTCACGCAACGTTGCGTGACGAGACTATAAACGGCTGCGAGGGAGACTAGGTTCTGTACTTTTGTACCAGTACACAAAAACCGATGCAAAAGACCAGACTACAGCAAAGTCGAATCACTAGCCGTTGCCAAATCCTTTATTATCGATGGCCAAATACGAAGACCTTTGTTCTATTCGTGGCCCACCCCTCTTTTCGTTGAAACTTGTCACGCCTAGATCGATCGCTGAATTCTCTTCCGTGGAGTTCGGGCAAGACTTGGGTTTCCCTTGAACGCCTTCACTCATTAATCCAGCAAAAAGAAAGTAACCCAGTCCCGCTCCTAATATGACAGCAATACCCAGATAGACTTGATACGTCATCACCACCAACATGAGCAGGTATCCCAGCGCCACTTGCACTATGTGAATCGCTGTCTGCGTCAAGTGAAGGAAGCTGCATATCTGCCTAAAGAAAGATGGACATAGTATCAACATCTTGCATATTAACTTTCATGTCTTAGTCCTACTCACTGGGGACGGCTGAGCTAAGGTGGTTGGGCCCTGCTTTTCGAGCAGTGAAGAGTGAAGTGATTGAGGAGCACAGCAATCTGACCATTCCTTGACGCCACCACCCCGGCGATAGGCCTCATGCATTTTGAGTTATTTTGGAAAGGTACAAAATTACCTTTTAATTTAAAGAAACCTAAAAATACTAGTCTATTAAGATAGAAAAACACCAAAAAGATAAACCATAAAGGAACAAGGATGATTAAGGATGGAAGAGATTAACGCGGATTGTATGCAAACGACGACAAACTTGTAAAATTTAGGCTAGACTTTTCAGGAAGCTCAAACCGTGTCGTATGTCTTTTAAGGTGATTCCCGAGTAAAAGAACCCACCATAGGTTTCCGATGAAACTTGGTACGCTGTTGTTACAGGACAAGGAGATATTAAAAACGTAATAAAAAGAGGGGTTCACTGTGCTTGTTTTCACGCCACAATACTAAAAAATACGGTTATTAAGGCGACTCTTGGTGATCTCCGTGCACAACAAATAAGTGAGAGTGTTATATCACACAGAGTTCGACTTGATTGTTTATTCATCTACGTCCGAGAAAAAATGGCTTCAAATACTTTGCATTATTAATTAATATTTTTATCCTTTAAAGGAAACATAATTTAGACTTGCTCTGTTGGGCTCGTTACGTCTCTATCTGTAGCATTATCTCATTTTCCAAAAAAGTAGCCGTAGATTTCTGCCAATTTTTTTCTCAGTTATTGAGGATATTGTTCTCATTGAATTTATAAATAAAAAGTGGGGGTCACCGTGCTCGTTTAAGAGAAAAGGAGCATTTATCTTGCTACCGAGCTTAGTTTGAGGGAAATCTCTTACGTTTTGTACCCCACCGTGCTGATGACGCAAAAATCGTGCGCAGTAGGAATGCGCAATGCAAAACTAGGGAATCGCCTTGCATCATTGTTTGTTACTTTCTATTTTTGGCTGATCAGATCTTTTACAGATCCTGCGTTCACAGGCAGCATTTTCGTTTGCGGTCCTTTGTATCATCATGTTTCACTGTCTAGTACTTTTTGGGGCCGTAGGTCTTTTCAGATCCGATATGCTGCTCATTTTTTACATGGTTTGCAGGCCATGATTTTCCTGCGGGACAGTTTGTGTCTGTCCGCAGTTACCTTATCGCGGCGACGACATGATATTCTGGATTTTTCCAATTGCCTCTTGTCACGCGTTTTGCATGTGACATTGGCCAATTGGGAAAGATTTGGATTTGAGTTTCATCTGAGGTCATCACCATCTCAGTGAGTGTATGAATATCAGTCGACTAGCTGATTACTTCATAGCTTGCTACACCGTTCTGATGAGACCCAACAAGGTCGAAACAGCTGTCCACGGTTGCAATTGTTGGCTTTCAGTTTGGACTCTATCATGTCGTTGCCCCGTTAAGCTTTTACGTAGTATCAGCCTTGCATCATTGTTTGTTACCTTAAGGAAGTTCGCGTTAATCGTTTCTGTGCATCCTTACTGCGCACGCAAATTCACATGCCACTTCATGCATCGAGCGCGCGCGT
>JAEMPF020015865.1:49895-57395 GCA_022496165.2 Catalaphyllia jardinei
TAAACAGCGACATGTTGTGTGACTCATGACTCGTTCGTCGCCGGATCAAATTTGTGATTGCGAGCAAACTCGATTGGAAAGAGGTTTTATATTCCCTCTGATTATGTTTATAGTGAATATATTTGAGTATATTCAATTGTTTTTTTTCCTTAGTTATCACACGCTGGCCGATTTTGTCAAGGCAATTGACTGTTGTTTTGGTACGCTCGCTGTGACTATCAAATTTGTATTTGAGCACACTAGCTCGATAAAAAGAGGCTTTGTTACCCTGGTCCCAGAGGTTTTTCTTGATTTTTCACCGCATGAGTGAGCTGCGAGAGAGCCGCGAAGCGGTGAAGACGAGTTGCGAAGCGGCGAAATCGAAAAACCTCTGGTTACCTTGGACTTGAATCTCACTTTCATGCAGACTCCAGGGTCAGGATCTGACCCTCGAGCTCGGATTGGTTGATATGTTTACAAAACACGCAAATAAATACAATTGGTCCTTTTGATTGGCAATACCGAGGGGACGGTGGGGATATTTGTTACTGCACTTCTTCTTTGTATACTTTTGCCTATATCGATCTCTACCAGGGAAATAATTTGTTTGCAAAGTACTGCAGTTCTCAGTTTATATAAACGTTCAAGATTCGTCTATGTTCTACATTGATTTTGTTTCCGACCATGCCTTTGAAGGAATTTGACTCCGTGCTCGAGGAGCGTTTTCCAGAGACTGAAAGTGTCAACGAATATCAAAGCCTTGCTCGCAGTCATAAATCGGAAAGATGTGTTCGCCATTCTGCCAACCGAACATAAAAAGTCAATTGATTATAATTCGTTTGATAACTGATGTCGGCAAATACCTGAGCCTGACAGGCTTTTCATACCCTCACCATGTCATATTGGTTGTGTACTCTGAAGTTTCTGGTGGTTGACTCTCATATTCGCGAACTGCAAAACCATTTCATTTCCATTTTAACGAAGACGTCGACGAGCACCATCTGCTCAAAGAAGCTTATGCCTTTCTATTCAGAAGTCTCGAGGCCTTCTTTCAAAATGAAAAGAGGAGATACTTGCTTCGTAATATGTTTAACAGCAGAACCTTCGTGATCGTTGCGGATGAAAACATTCTTGCAAACACGCACATTGACCCCGGCCAAGTAGGTCAAATAACACTCTTCACCACCCGAGTGGAAACATTAGCGGCTGATAAGCAAGTGATTGCTAAGCTTCCATTGGTCGCTTTTTGAATTATCAAATTGACGCGTTTGACAGCTGGCGTCTGCATGAAAGTGAGAAGTCCAAGGTAACCAGGGGTTTTTCGTTCTCGCCGCTTCGCGACTCGTGTTTGCCGCTTTGCGGCTGTCTCGCAGGTCTCTCATGCGGTGAAAAATCAAGAAAAACCTCTGGGACCAGGGTAAGGCTTTGTACGCCCTCTGATTGAGTTTATAGTGATTATGTTCAAGTAGTTTTGTTTTTTTGTTTCTTAAACGGCACGCTGACCGATCTTGTCGAGGCAATTGATTGTTTTGGCAAGCTAGCCGTGACTGTGGTACTACCGCTCGCCGTTTTCGAGCTGATCTCGATAACTGCCTAACTGGGCGATTTTTCGGCCTCCTAGTTGTAAGATTTGTGACACTCTGGCTCCCAAAAACACTAAATCAAGGTACACGCAAGAAGACAGCGCTCAAGCTCACGAGTGAATATTAATATTTCCACTCACCTTTTCCTGTCGGATCACTCGAAAACAATCACCGATGACATCACTCTTACATTACCTTATATTACCTTACGTACATTTCCATTCGAGATTTCATCTCCCTGTACCAAAATCAACCCATGCACATACGCACACGGCTTTATAATGCTGCCGCCTCGCCAGCCTCGCGTCTTCGCTCGGCTGGCTCGTTGGCAATTATTTCTGAAGAATGCCTTTTTCCTTTTAGGAATAGCTTTTTTTCGTTTTAGAGATATATATTATGCAAATTCGGGAAGTCATAATGTTATGAGGTTTGCATCTGAAATTGCACCAGAAAAGTTCATCACAAATTAAAAGAAACAAAATGACACCTGTTGCTATGACAACAGTTTTGCCGCTGGTCCTGCTGTCTTAATTGAAACTGAAATTCCACGTTTTTGTCTCAGCCAAGGACCATCTACTACAGCCAACCTATTGATGAGAGTTAAGGCAATATATTTGTTCCATGTCTGTTTCAAGCAGGACCCTCTGTCCCACTTCATTTAGATTTAGTTTTTGACAGAAGGGACTGGAGCCTAGAGAGTTTTGTTGGCAACGACGCTATGGATGTCATTTGGTTTCTTTCGTGATGTACATTTCTGCTGCCAAGTTTGAAAAGCGCTGCTTCAATATTTCCAGAGATATTTTTTATTCAGTATTTTACCATTTTAGTTGCGAGGAAACTTCATGAGGTCATCACTTTCCTAATTTGCATAATACAAAAACGCCAATATTTTTAAAACAACGAAACAATTAATTCCAATGCAGAAAACGCCATTTTCTGTATTTTGAAAAGCCTTCCGAATAGCAATAACTTCTCATTTCATGGGCAGTTTAATGGAGAAAGAAGAATTAGTTAACTGACTGAAGCTAACTTCTAGTCTCAGTTTTGGGAGATCAGGCTAAAACCTTGAGCGATTCAATTGAATCACCGAGGCTCGTTGACCTTCGGAGGATAGAAACTTTCGAGGGATCGCAACTTCTCTGTAGATAAAACGTGAAGCAAGTGAGGAAAAAAGGAGCGAATTCTTGTTAAAAGCAATTGATGTCACACCAAACAGAGTAATATAATGCCTTTGTAATAGGGGTCACCTAAAACCGATATTTTTAGTTCTGCTTGTCAAATCTGTCATTTTTCTTGCGTCAACTGCATGATTACGGAGGCCCTGTTAGGGTAAATTCCGACAGGCGACACGGCTCTGACACGGCGACATGAAGGAACTGAAATGACGACGAACGACAAGCCGCTCACGCGAAATTACGACAGCGACAAAGAGAAAAGTGAAATCGACAGCGACATTCGCGTTTTAAATTTAGACAGCGACTTGCAGCGCATTTCGGCAGAAGAAATTGCATTTTACAATAAAGCTAAAATTTCCGTGAGTATTGACAGTCTACTGTGTTACTATTATCCGAAAATAAAATGTTTCTGTAACATAATTACGAGAACGCATTTACGTTAAACATTCTGTAGTTTAACATTTCCGATATCTATATCAGTGGCTTTGGACGAAATTCCGACAGCGACATGTGAACCTTCCGAAATTGCGACGTGGAAAGGTTTGAAATTCAGACGGGGGACATAAAGGCCCCCCCCCCCCCCCCTAACAGGGCCTCGTTACGTTTGAAGTCTCTCTTGCTTTGGAAACTTTAAGAGCCTACCTATTTGCAAATTAGAAAAGGCAGCCTTAGCCATGCATGAAAGGCTCACGTCGTCGTTTAGATAACAGAATTTAGGGACTGAATATAAACCTTGAGGAAATATCGCAGGCTTAATAAGTAAGCAATAACCGTTCTTTAATTAACCCAACTTCGGCGGTCGTTATTTTATAAAATCAATAAAAAGGAATCTTTTACGCAGTCCAAAGACTGCATTCTCAGGCGGAATTTAAAAAAACTGACAATAAAGCCACGATTTATGCGGGCAGCTCAGTTTTGCATGCCCGAACAAATGCTTATTTTGCTTATTTACAAAGCAAGGACAACGTCTCTGGCAGTATTTGTTGTCACTTTTTCCGTGGATCGTCAGTCGTCATAGATACGGAGGTGCCACCAGTTGCCAACTAAACCCACATTTAGCAGATTAATTTGTTCCATTTAAGACTGAGTTAAGAACTCAGTAAACAACTCTTACCGCATGCCCAGCAGCTCCACCGTGCCCTCCCAGGTGAGTGTCGCCGCTCAGTGGATGATCCATGGACTCGTTCATCATGGCTGTAGAAGCGTTAGTCATCGTCGTTGCATGTTCCTCCATCCCTCCATGAGAGTGACTTCCGTGTGACATCTTGAAGATCTTGAATCCACAGGTAGCGCAGAGCAGTTTGTGTTAAACTGCTTTGTTGTGGGATAGTTTCTCAGTTATATTAAAATCTCGTGATTTTGGGACTGCAATTACTTCCTAGTCTTCAGCGGAATTTTGACTTCCAGACATCTAATTGGTCAGTTTAGCGGAGAAAACAATGAAATAAAGTTATCGGGTGAACTATCCAATCCTACACGTACCACTCCGGAGTTTTATCACTTCCTCTTTTGCTTTTGCACGCAATCTGAATTTAAATTATATGGTGGCCTTACGATTTGTTTATGACAAAGCCACATCACGTTTCTAAGATTCCATGAACAATACTGATGAACCATAAATATTAACGCTAAGCTACAATCTACATCAATATAGAACTACCTTTGGGCGACAGGGGTATTTCAGCAGAACTAAAAAGCATTATCCCGGTTATTCAAAACTGTCTGAAGTAGAATGGCTTAGATCCAACCGTCCACAAAAATATGAACAGGTTATAGATACTGTAGAGAGAGATTTAGGTTCCCTCAGAATTGAGCATTAAGATGTACGAATGAGAACCAGTAACACACGCAGTGATAAAGGAGAAATGCAGACAGTGTTCAGCGCAGAGGAAACGTGGGAGAATTAGTTCACGGTTAACTTATTCATGCAGCTAATAAACCTTCCTTGGCTCGCGGATTTTAAAAAGGTACTCTTTCCCTCACAGCTGACACTACTTAAGTACAGCACGATCTCAGTGTCAATCGCCATCGGCATCTTACATTTACAACTGCAAACATCAGTAAAGCAAGCAGAGCGTAACATTTCTGTGAGAAATTCATGTATTTAATGCCTTCACAAGACTGACTTCTTCAGTTTGATGATGTAGAAGATTCCGAATTTTCACTTACAAGGTAAAGCCTATATACACTAATTATGAGACAAAAATCTTTTACGATCCTTTCGGACTTGCATAAATTTAACTCAAAGCCATTTATGAATTACTTCGCAGCTAATGGACTTTTCTAGCGTTATGTTAATGAGTCACGTAGTGAAATTGTTATTCAAAGAACCGATTAACATGTTTGTATCAAGAGCATTTGATTGGAGGGCTACCTTGTTTTCTAGATGGGTACGATATGTCTATAGATTAATCGGTTTCTAGTTGCATTGAGTGCTTAACGAAAGGGCAAAGAGGCATTTTGTAAGACTAAATAGCAAAAAGTTTGATTGGACCCTTTCTTTTCTCATGGGAAACACGTCACATAAAATATTTGAGTCTGAAACTTGTCGACAGAGTCCAAGAAAGTGCTGTTATTTGGCCAAACCTGATTTTCTTTCTAAAATAGACAGTACTGACAAGCACAAGTCATGATTAGTAATCGATTGTACTGAAGTTCAAACGTCATCAACTGTTTTATTACGCCCGCCATTCTCTCCTTATTGTATGCTTTGATTTCTTTATTCCTTTTAACAGCTTTTTCTTGGGGTGGCAAATCACTTTTTAGGCGATGCTTCGAATTTACGCGTCAATTCTGAAACACCGACACTAGTTTTCCAAACCAGTTTTCCAAAAGTGAAACCTTTGTTTTTAAATGTTTTTATTTGATTTTTTTTTTGTGCATACCTAGAAACAATAGATTCAAATTGAGTCTATATTTAGTTCTCGCCAGTGACGTCAACAACGCTGACACTACAAGACCCTTTTGACAACGAGCCAAGTATTTAAGAGCCACTACCTCTGAATATGGAGAATTCGACGACAGGTTGAAAAATGTGAACTTTCCACATAATATGTGAAATGAAAGATGTCGCATTATATTTACGAAAATGACAGTGAAATTGAAGTATTTGGCCCTGTCTTCTAAAAATGGCGCAAATGGTCAAAATACCCTTTATTATTTTTTCTCGTCTGGCGCGCTAACGGGCTCGTCACGGGCCAGACTAATCATGCACACGCGTACACGATCCACGCCGCAAGCCATGTTGACCATGAAAGAAGCGTAGTATGGTTTAGGGCCTGTTTAGATGGAAGGAGGGTGCCCCGGCCAACTGGGCTACCCGGCTAGAAGGGTTGACACACAGCCTGCCTTTACATGCAACTCACATAACCGGGGCTTCGCGAGTTATCTTTTGAGCGGCTGCTAAGCTCAACAAACAAAATGGCCGACCAAACAAGCTTTTTTTATGTTATTTCAGCTTCCTGCACAGGCACAGGCGTGTTCTCTCCCTGAGACCCATCTATTACATTGATCTCTTCAGATTAATTGTCATTCTGCTCCGCAGATAACACTGGCTAATGGTAACTACGAAAAAATTCGCCCCGCGCCGCCATGGCTTATCTCACTTCGGCCGGTTAGCCGGGATAGCCCGGCACGAACCGTTTACATACATGGTAAAAAGTTATCCCACCTAGCCGGGTGCCCCGGGTAGGCGCGCTACCCTGTCTAGCATGTAAACGCTTCAATGCGTTTTGTAAAGAAATGTGTGAGAAGTTAGCCCCCCCCCCCCCCCCCCCAGAGTAGCTTGGTTAGTCGGGTATCCCGGTTAGCCGGGGCACCCTCCCTCCAGGTAAACAGGCCCTTAGATATCTCTTTGTCTAGAACCTCTTATTTGTCGAGAGATTTGTATACTAGAAGAATTAGGACTCCCTAAAATCAGTTGAAATTTTGTATTTTTCAAACGGCCAAGAAGTAGACAAAACGCATTTATTTCAAGATGATAATGTGTGTCTCAGAGAAATGATAAAGGCGTAAATTGCTAACTGTGAATATGGCATCAGGGCAAGTTTTATTCTTTCTGCACTAGCCTTATCAAAAAGTGCAATTTTGCGTAAATTCCATCGACCATCTTGGCTGATTGAGTGGTATTTCGAGCTTCTCTAGATTACACAAAAGTGCGAACTCGCTGGAACCTTTGAAGTATCTGAAAATAGCCCACCAAAAGGGTTTTTGGGGACGCAATTGAAGAAATTCGAATTTTTCAACCTGTCGTTGGATTTTCCATTTTTATGGCCATTGGCGATTCTTGACTCTGATATTTCCGTAAGGTCATATTGTTTATGTGATATTATATTAGGTGCAGTTACCTCTTAGATGCTTATAATCGGCGCCTTTCGTTCGCAAAATTTTCTAAAAAAACGCTACTTGTTAACAGCTTAGTCCGTCTGTGTATGTTACTTTTGCTTATACGCAAGTAAAAATCAGCCCTCACTATACAGTTTCTGCACTTAAGCCTTTCCAAGACGTAGATTTTAATGTGTCATTGTAGCCTCTCTCTATGGGTCGATGCTACAATCATGGTATCAAAAAACTGCCCAATCGTTGGTAAACAAGTCGGTGTCAGTTTCGTGGCAGAATAGGTTATCATAGCAACAGTGTAACCTGCTTAACACCCTTAATTTTAGCTTTATGCGCTTATAACGAGAAGCGCTTCAGAACGAGAAGTAAAGGTAAAAGTCTGCATACGAGCTAAGTGGCTCATCAGGCCGGAGCTTATCCCAGTT
>JAEMPF020015865.1:62395-70284 GCA_022496165.2 Catalaphyllia jardinei
GGTACGCGAAAACTGGGGAAGGGCGAGATATTCATCTCGCTCTCAGTGTTTGCGAGACGATTTTTCCAGTCGTTAGCTTTACACTCGATGTCGTAGCATTTAGGAATTTGCGTCATTCATTTTTTGCCATCTTGTATTTGTCTGTTTTGAGTTGAAAGCTTCAAACATAAAAAAGGTTTATTCCTATTTCTCTTCTGTCATAAGCTACTTGCAACAATACCTCGCCTGAAATAAAATTTACTATACCCACAAAAATGCTAAATGTATAAAATGGCCTAAAACTGAAGAAAAAAAAGCCTTGACTTGTTTCTTCCATGGTTTTAAACAATTAACGTAATCCTGGATTTGCTGTCTTATACAGAGTCTTTTCAACGGAATGTCTAAACATAATATCATTCTAACTTGATGAAAAATACGTTTAAACCACGGCTTTGCGCCGGACTCAGCAGAGAGTTTTTTTTTGATATTGTTTTTTGTTATTATTTGTCCTCCACGTTTCTTTTTACTGTCCAAGTAAGTTAACGGGTAATATTTAGCAGTTACGTGAAGCATAAAAAGCACCAGGTTTCCGTGCAGGTATAAAATACTATTACAAAAATCATTCAATTTCATTTGGACATGGCCATGTATTTTACGATAAAATTCTCGCGCGCTCATTGGTTAATTTTCATTGTCGATAAGCGGACAGACGCAAGGACAGACACGTGGATTTATAACTGGTTAAGGGTTACCACGTGCATTCTGATGTACTTATTTCCTTGCGAAAAGAGGCCCCAAATAGCGAGAAGTATTAAGCGGAAAACGAAAAGGATGAGCACTTAATTGCATATGGATAAATACATGATAAAACAATAGTACGATTTATGTAACAAACAATAAAAAAATAAAAATTCTTGTTTTTCGGCCATTTCAATTTGAAGAGAAAGAGAAAACAAACAGCGGTTACAAACATAACAATAATGTTTCGCATGGTATATTAAACTTGACTTTTCGTATGTTACAACATACATCCTCAGAAGTGACGGTTACAAAATATGACGAGATTTAAAAAGACAAAAACTAAAGCGAGGTATTGGTAACTACCTAGACAACAATGGAAAAAGAAACTACATCCGGTGTGAATTAATGAAGAAGGAGATTTTCACTACCGACGTTTTCATTAAGGGCGGGTTTCAAGTCCCGTATTAACAATGTTACCTTGATTTTACACTGTAAATCACATTGACCACTTGCTAAGATCTCAAAATAGTCCCTTTTGATGTTGTGACCAGTGGAAATCGAATGTTCAGCAACAGCGGAGGCGTGACCAATTTGAGTGAGAGCTTTGAAGTGCTCACTCAGTCTTTCTATCATGTAATCTTCTCTTAGTTTTGCCGATTTAAAAAGCATCCAAGCAACTTGCTTTGTAGACAATCTTACCAATACCTCGCTTTAGTTTTTGTCTTTTTAAATCTCGTCATATTTTGTAACCGTCACTTCTGAGGATGTATGTTGTAGCATACGAAACGTTAAGTTTAATATACCATGCGAAACCTTATTGTTATGTCTGTAACCGCTGTTTGTTTTCTCTTTCTCTTGAAAAGCAAGGGATACACTGGAACAGCAACCCTCTGGCCAGTACCTTACTCATGAGCACAGCCATGTCACTTGCTTTTATTGTTAGTTACGTTTTATGGACAGTCTCTCGCTTTAAACTAACCCAAACAGTTTGAAAAAAGTCTTTTAAGAGTCTTTTAAGGACGTTCGCGCTTATTGTTTTGGGGCATCCTTACTGCGCACGCAAATTCACGTTCCGTGACCCCTACTTTTCTTTTAAGAAACATTTTATTTACAATTATCTCCACATGGTCCTCAAATGAACAAAATGATCAATGTGGGAAGTTAAAACAATTTCAAGATTTATGTCCAGGGGACATGGAATCCTGCTATCTTCCGGCTGCAGAGCGCGTGAAACTAGGGGCGCTAAATGCGAACTTGCTCTTTGAGGAACCGCGCCAGCTGACTAAATTTTAATGGGTCCATATATCTGGCAGAGAACATTTCCCGTCAAAGCTCTAATTGCAATATTTTGGGACTTGCAGCCACTGTGGCCTTCTTTGCTAACGAAGCCTGATTTACTCAGATTTAGGTGTTCCTCCGGGCATGTTCTCTCCAAAACGAAGTCGGTGACCCCCCTTTTTTACACTTCTGACATCACTAACTCATCATCTTTCAATGGTAAAATTTTTTGAGAAAAAAATCAATGTTAGAAAATTTTCAGGCGAACATCCTTAGTTGATGTATTGCACATCAAATGGCAACAGTGTTTCCATGTTTTACACCTTCACCAAGGTGAATGCATTTTTTTGTGGTCGATGTTTTTATGCCTCTGTGCTTCCAAGTTATTATGAGACTACCTGACGTCACACATCACATGCCTACAATCCAGGGGTGCTTACCATTTGTCAGAATAAACCGGTTGGGACGAGCGTTGAATAATGGTAAGGATTTTTCCACAATCAGCAACCCAACCGAACGAAATGGCGCTTACCATTTGGAACTCAATTTCCCGTAATTGTTTTCGGCTGATAAGAGACTGAAAACTGGAAAGTTTAGCAAATTGTAAGAACATTTCCGCCGTTCCGTTCCGAACGGAAAAAAGAGGAGTACCTCTGTAGATACTCCACAATTTCCGAACGGAATTTCTGGAAAATTATTTTACCATTTGATTTCCGGATTTTCTGGCCAAATGGTAAGCACCCCAGGTCTCTCTCCCTCTTTTTGGGATCGAGGTCCTCCCGCCAAAAGAGGCCAGGCTACTGAGTAATCTTCAAAATAATGGCGCGGACATGCAGTGGGTGTTTGTTGCACTATTTAGTTTTGTTAGAGAGTTCTTCAAGCTTCAAAACAAGGTCAGTACGAGGAATTTACATATAGTTATTATTGAGAATAGATCATCAGGGATGAGAGACCTTTGCGATATGTATATAATTATATGTTGACAACTATCCAGCTCAAGAGTGTCCTTTATTTGGAAACCAATGTATTATGAATTTCAGAGTTATGGCAGAGCATGACAAAGAACTATGATTACATTTGGCAAAAATGCATACTTGTGATTTTTAGCCAATTGCAAAGTAAAAGTATTTGAGAAGAATTTAAATACAAATGTATGCTTGTGCAGTACAGCTAATCAGTGGCTAGTAGATAACCAAAGTTAGTTCTGGATGGTTACTGTGTACTATGAAGGTACACCAATGTGGTGGGCTCCATAATGGGCTCTAAATTTGTCCAACACTTTTTGACAAATACCTGAAATTTGGGATAGTGCACAGACTTTAAACATGCAGAAGTTTTTTCTCTATTTTTCTTCTATATAATCCCACCTTCTTGACATTATCTCCATATGGTTTTTGATTTATTTTATTTGTTTTATTGTGTGTCAGGGAAAAGGATCTATTTCTTCTGCTCAGTCAGGTGCCAGCATTCAGTGGGTTGTTTGTATAGA
Source organism: Catalaphyllia jardinei (assembly GCA_022496165.2). Lineage (NCBI taxonomy): Eukaryota > Metazoa > Cnidaria > Anthozoa > Scleractinia > Caryophylliidae > Catalaphyllia > Catalaphyllia jardinei. The sequence continues at coordinate 65,883 of JAEMPF020015865.1, forward strand.
AAGACTTCATCTCCAGGGGCTCTTCATTTTGACTCCAGCTTTCTTTCAGTGATTTTGTGCACCTTCCAATAGCCCTTTTCACAGTTAACTTTGCTCATTTCCATAACATTAAAACCTAACATGTATGCAAGGCAATTTCAGGCTATTTTGTAGTTTTAGCCTGAAATTGCCTGGCATCCACGTTGGATTATATTGAAATGCAAATGAGAAAAACTAACTGTGAAAAGGGCTATTGACTTTCTCTTGCCCCCACTACTGCCTGTGGGTCTTTGATGATGTCCTATGACGTGTTTTGCATTAAATGACACATTTATCACTAATTTTTTACTGGAACCTTGGGGGATTTTAGTTCTTTTAATGGTTATTAGGTTTTTGTTGTTAACTTTTGATATGCCCTATTACAAAATTAACTTCATTGCATGATATTTATGGGGATTGTGATAATGAAGAGGTTTTGTGATTGAGGGAAAAATCTGCTTAGTTTGAGCAAAATACATTACTTGGATGTTTTTAATTTCAGACTAACAATTATCTGATAATGCAACATAACACTGTAACTAAACAGACTATTTGCCAGACAGCTGAAACAGAATACTATAGGTATGCAGATTTCATTAACTAATGATATCTGTTAAAATCCTGGAGAGCTACGGTGGCTTGCCACACTTGCAAAAACCTCTGACCTTTTTATGCGATTTACACAAGTGTTTTTTTCAAAGGTTGCTGTGTTCTGCCATGCCCTTCATGTGGCTTCACTTTGGGAGCAAGCTGTGAAGCCCAGATCTAACCTCTTGAGCTTCCTGTCCCTTGGAAAGTATGCTGTCATTTACATTGACTCTTCTTTTCTAAGTACCTGCATTTCTTGACTGGAAAGTACACGTTTTTCACCCGGGGAGGGGACTTGCATATGAAAGGGGTGGGGGTGTTTGTCACCTTGGTTGAGGGTGTAAATTTCAGATTTTAGTCTCACTTAGGGTTTTCTGAGGAAAACAACATCATGTGTGCTTCCATACGTAGCCGCGAAGGTCTTGTTTAGGGTTTCATGCAGAGAAATATAGAAATATATACTTAATATGTTTTGAATGTGGTCTCTTTTAGGGGTCAAAAAATCCTGGGCCACACCATGATTGGTCTCCTTTAGGGGCTTAATTCAAAATTTCAGATGAGCTTCCCCACACTTAAATACAGTAAAAACCTGCATGTAAGAACCTAGTGATTTAAGAACCTGCTGGCAGAAATTTCCCATTTTTATACCCCAAAATATAAGAACCTGTTTAGCCAAGCAAAATTTATTAGGTTCTTATATGTGAGTTGTATGGGATATTTTCATAAGAATTTTTAACTAAGAAGTATGACTTTGGTGACTTTGAGAAACAGAAAATTCTTCAGAAAAGATACTTTGTTTATAGATAGTTTTGCACAAAGCTCATGACAAGACTGTTATAAATAAATGCTGTAACATAAAGAACCAAACCGGTTTTTTCTGTTTGTTCAGGAATGGTTTCTACTGAAAACTTAAGAACCTAATTAAGAACCTGATTTAGCCTAAATTGCCAATAACTACTCCTAAATGTAAGAACCTGTTTTACCAAACTTGGAAAAAAGTAGGTTCTTACATGCAGGTTTTTACTGTATGTGAAGTCTACCCCCAGGGTTTTTCAACATTAGGGAGCTTAAGCATTCGCATTTTTGAGTCACGGACAGCAACCGGAAATTAGCTATTTTCTATTTTAACTTGCCCTTACACAACCACATTCAAATTGCTAAGTATCTTTTCTCCATTAGGGATGAGTAGTATAAAAATCTGGGAAATAATACCGTCCTAGCATGTGAAATGTTCTCTTCCGGTTGCCATCTGTGTCTCAAAAACATGCGTGCTTGAGCTTCCTATTGTGCCAGTTAAAGTGCCTATGAAGCAAAAAATTATAGCTGCTTATTTGAAAGGCTTTTCAAAGCAAAGAAAAATGACGTTTTCCATTTTAGAATATCTTTTTTTGGTTTTGGAGATATTCACGGAAAGTGATGACATCATAAGTAGTTCCACTAAAATAGTACAACACTCAATCATGAATGTCTCGGGAAATATTAAAGCAGTGTTCTTTAAACTTGGCACCATAATTGCACATCACAAAAGAAACAAAATGACACCTATTGTTTTGTTGACATGAAAACAGTTATACCGCTGGACCTGTTTGAATTAAAACTAAAACTCAAACAAGGATCATCCACTTGCATCAATCTGATGGAGAGAGTATAAGACAATATGGGAACCATGTGTGTTCCAAGTAAGACCCTCTGTCCCACTTTAAAAGGCTGCAAATGGAGACAGTTTTTCAACGAGAGAGACTGGGGCCAAGAGTGTTGCCATGGCAACAACATAGTAGGTGTCATCTTTTTTTCTTTTGTGATGTACATTTCTGATACCAAGTTTGAAAAACACTGCTCCAATATTTCTGGAGATATTTTTGATTCAATGTTATATTGTTCAAGTGGAATTAATTATGCTGACATCACTTTCCCTATTTGCATAATACAAAAACGTTAATATCTCTAAAATAAAAAAAGATATTCTAAAAAGGAAAATGTCATTTTTCTTTGCTTAGAAAATCCTTTCAAATAGGCAGCAATTATTTTTACTTCACAGGCACTTTAAGGCTAGGGTCACAAACTTTTCCGTGGCCCTGAGTGGGCATTAGTTTGGAGTTTCAACCTGTAGGTGCGAGATTTGCATTATGACAATCAAGTCTGGTTGTCATCTGACTAGCTAACTAAACAAAATAATTATGGCAAATCAAATAGGTGTCAGTCTACATATGCATGGCAAAACTGGCAGTGGAAGGAAACCTGACATTACCTCTTAATAATGCATAAATATGCAAAGATAATGACAATTACATCAACAATCGGAAAAAATGTTACGTAAGCCTAGAGTACCCTTTGGTTTATTTATTTATTTAGAAATAAGTCATCAAATAGTAGTTACAGACAATATCCCTGAATGCTTAAAGGTGATCTGAACATGGATATACATTTACATCGTACATTATTGGCGCATGAAAGGTATAAACCCAGTTGCAAGTATACTTGCAATTTTGACAGCCTATTTGTATCTAGCCCTCTGAGAAGAAATAAGTGCATGCGTGGTGAGCTGCCTTGACAGTCTTGTTTCCTACCTGCCTTGAAGGTCTTGTTTCCTTCCTATCAGACTAGTTTTAGTTTTAAACTTACAGAAAGCCATGCTTAGTGACACCAAATTTTCTTGACCATCAACTTCTAATGTTAAAAATACTATCTACCCTTGGCTAGAAGCAAGATTTTCTACAGTTTAGGCATATAATTTTTTGGAAGAGATGTGTACAGGAAATGACAAACAAAGAAGTTAACTCCATCAAGTACATTCTCTTCCTGAGCTTCTTAAGCTGTGACGCAAAGTTTGGACTAACATTAAATGCAAGCAAAGTACAATACTGTTTAGGAGTACTAGACAGCCTACATGCACTGTCAGACGGTAGGAGCTGGGCTTCAGAGGTGTTGGTTTCATTAAGTAAAGCTCTTCCTTGAATTTCTTGATCTATGAAGCAAAGACTGGTCTTGAGTCAAAACTGTACAGTCTAGAAATTGGATTTGGAACCGGATCTGTCAGAATGTGCTGAGTGATTCGTCAACTGACCTGTCATGGAGTTGCTTCCATCAAGTAAAGCTCGTCCTGAGCTGCTTGATCTGTGAAGCAAAGACTGATCCTACATCAAACCTGTTCAGGCTTGAAATTCAATTTGGAACCCCTGGACTGTCTGCATGTGCTGTAAGAACTGACGTGCAAAGGAGTTGGTTCCACCAAGTTTAGCTCTTCTTGAGTTTGTTGATCTGTGAGGCAAAGACTGGTCCTATATCAAAATTGTTCAGGCTAGAAATTGGATTTGGAATCGTGACTGTCTGCATGCCCTGAATGGATCTTGAACTTTGTACAGGAGTGTGGTGTAAGAACTGACCTGCAAAGGAGTTGGTTCCACCAAGTAATGCTCTTCCTGAGTTTCTTGATCTGTGAGGCAAAGACTTGTCCTACATCAAAATTATTCAGGCTAGACATTGGATTTGGAAACTCTGGATTGTCTGCATGTGCTGAATGGGTCTTGAACTTTGTACAGGAGTTTGGTGCAAGAACTGACCTGCAAAGGAGTTGGTGCCACCAAGTAAAGCTCTTCCTGAGTTTCATGATCTTTGAGGCAAAGACCTTGTCTTACATCAAAATTTATTTAGGCTAAAAATTCGATTGAAAACCGTGGATTGTCTGCATGCGCGGAGTGGATCTTGAACTTTGTACAGGAGTTTGGTGCAAGAACTGACCTGCAAAGGAGTTGGTTCCACCAAGTAAAGCTCTTCCTGGTTTCATGATCTATGAGGC
>JAEMPF020031633.1:3340-5840 GCA_022496165.2 Catalaphyllia jardinei
TTCTATATTTAGACTAACTTCTAGGAAGGATTACCAGTAATGATTGACTCATATACATGGATGCATAAATACACCTTTAATTATACTCGATAACACAATTCAAAGCTGACAAGCTTGTGGGGTCGTGTCATATCCATGAATTGTTTAAAGTTTCTTGCCGTGATATAAAATGCAGCATAAGGTTTGTAACTATCCCATTGTTTTTTTTAACTCGTGAACCGCATGCGCAGCACGAGTTATGGCGAGTTGTGGGGAAATATGTCACTCGATGGGCTGTAAACATTATGCAAATGAGGTATGCTTGAGACTAATTTCTAAATTGCTCTCCATTTTTAATTATTATTATACATTGTATTCACTATCAGCATTCTGATTGGCAAAGAGCCCCCTGCTTATTTTGAGATTTTACGTGATTTTGTGGACAAGCATGATTACGGTATAATCTGCTATCCAATTATATGTGTAGATTATACCTCGCGCAGTGCGCATGCGTAATACACCTTTGGCTAAAGGGAGCGAGCACTTGAATGGTTTCGAAAGATGCGGCCGCTTGGTGCGTTTGCCCTTGTATTTTTAGAAGCGCAAATAAAATCTACTTGCATTTCACACATATTTTCCATAAAACAATGTATAATAAAACAATAATTGAATTTGGTTTTTGTGATATCGGGAATAATGAAGGTCTCGGCAGTATCAGTTAGTTTATGTACTTTCCATACCACCCGTAACTTCTATATCACCTGCACCTCCTGATTCACCTCCTGATTCACCAGCCATGGAGACTACAGTGTAAATTGATTTGACATAGCGTTGAATCTATTTCTGAAGAGATGGTTTTCTTAATTGCAGAGATGTTGACTTTGTCAGAAGTTGGTATAAAGTTAGTTCCTTTGTTGAGAAGTTCAGTAAATTCAGATGGCAGGTTGATGTAGGGTAGATGTAGGGTAGTTGTAGTTTGTTTTTTGTAATCAGCCTCGACCTTGATTATTCCCGATATCACAAAAACCTCATCCAATTATTGTTTAAAATAAGTTATTTTAAAGGTCTAAATTAAAAGATATAATTTAAAGAAGACTCGGCCACCGAAAATGAGAGCATCGAGAATCATAAAATCGATGAGCAGCACAAGTTCTCACTGGATGCGGACTTCGTAATAATGGATTTTATAGAAACTTAAGTCGCTGAAGTACGGTTTTATGGTATGGTAAATAAGCATGTAGCGAGCGAAATGATATGAACACAGAGCATTTATTTTTATGTATCGCTAAAAACAACGAAAACAGAAAGAAAAAATAAGTAAACAATCAGCTCACACCCGGAGTCGATCGCGGTTCACTTGAACAATAGACATGGTCAGTCCACTGTGCTATGTCAACATTAAACGAGCGAAAGGGAGGGTATCATATCCACCATAAAATCGCAGACAACTCAGCGGGCTCGCCGTTTGTACGAGGATTGGGTTAATTTGTCCTTTACCAAACAACTGACAGTGAGTATATGTGGTATTTCTGAATTGTTTCTGACACTCGGGAACGCTTTTTTTAAAGCCCAGAGGTTACATGTGTTTTCGTGGCTTGTTTTGTAACGGGACTCTTCGCAAGCTACACACAACACAGCTAAGCGTGAACAAGATGTTTTGTTCAAGAAGCTTGATTTCGAAGGAATCGGAGTGAACCAACTTTAGTAGTTGAAGGATACATTAGCCGTCGCGATCACCGACTGGATCTGACACGAAAATTAAGGATGCTTTTGAAGGTAAATACAAAGTCCGTGTGTTTACAAAGTCGGTTCGCTGTCAAGTGGGTTTTGAACACAGATCGCGGATTAAAGCAGCTTCCTGAACTTTGAAAAACAAAAAAGGTCATTATAATGTACAGCATTACTTCCAAGTTTAATTCAAATGTTTCAACCACGATAAGCCACGACCGGTAAAACGACTGCAAAAGCCGTCGGCAAAAATTCAAGCTTTTGATTAAGCGTGAAGAATTAATTTGAACATACTATCATTATCACGCAGCGAAACATGTTTGCGAAATTTTAACCTTTTTTCCCTTTTAAATAGTTTTTTTTCTGCCTCACCCTGAATAACAATTTATTGTTATTGAACTTCTTGTCGCATTTCTTTCATTTGGTTACCTTTCTTTGGTAAACTTAGCTATTTAAATTAAAAATAATATCTGTATATTGAATTTACGGCGACCTACGTGGCCGTGTTTGTTTAGTTTATTGGCGTCGTTCGAATACATTTTTTTTGAGTTTTATTGAGCTGCTACAAAACACAAATTTAGCACAGTTGAAAAACTATTTATCACAAAATAATTCAGTGGCTTTTTTGTCGTCTTTTTTATTGACGACTTTCATCTTTCTTTCACTACGCTGTATTATTTTTCGCACGGGAAGAAATTATCTGATTTTTTGTCTTGAAATTGTTGTTTACCAATGTCTTTTCGATTTTATTTTCCGACGGTTTCTCTAGTGTTATCCACTATAGTAAAAGAAT
>JAEMPF020031633.1:8340-20481 GCA_022496165.2 Catalaphyllia jardinei
TTTTGTTATTATACAAAACAAATAGATTTCATGTTGCCGCGCGTCTGAGTCAGTAATATGGACTTCAAGATCCGAGACGCGGCGGCTTCTAGAACGCGGTGGTTCAGTGATAAAGGACTGGGACTAGAACGCCGTGGTTCGCGCGGCGAAAAGTAAAGTTAAGATGCGAGACGACGCGCCTGCGAAACGCTTTTTAATAACCAAGGCATTATTCAAGGAAGTCAGAGAAATGCTGTGTTTGTGTCTAAGAGAAGAGATCATAGACGAAGAAGAGTTCGTTCTGCTTAAAAGACATACAGGCCGAGTAATATTCCTATTCCTCACGCGGCGTATAAAATGTTCTCCCCCGCGAATTAAGATCCAACCGAATGCAAAGCCGATTTCCGAGTGGAAAACAGAGATATTCCGTTGCTTCTTGACGCAGTAAGCGTACGGATGGCTTCATGGTCATATATGTCCAAAACATTACTGAACTAAAGGAACTTATAAAAACATACAAAGTTTACCACCGTTTTCGTTAATACGCGACTTAAGAAAGCAAAACAACCGCGGAAACGTTTTCAAAATTTCCGTTAGTCTTGCGTGTTATCGACAGATCGGATCGAAATCCACCAATCAGAGCCACTAGTATGACCTTCATACCTTCTTTATGTCATGCTAACGTGCTGTGATTGGTGGAGGGGGTAAGTTTCTAAAGAAACTGTGGTGCTGCGTCAGTGGGAGTATTACAAGATAATTTGGTTTTATCAACTGAGTTGATAATGTGAGCGCTAGCCCTTCGTCGGAGCGAATCGAGGAATTGTGGGTTGTGTGTGGTTTATAAACAGAAATATGGAGCTACGCTATTGGTTGGTGCCTGGCAACGTAAACAAACAGAATAAATTAGTTGAATGAAAAGCGTTCGTTGATACCGTGAGGATTAAGAGTGCCGATTTGAAAAATGAATTTTTGTTCTAGAGTTTTGCGACTTTCTGTGCTTCCTTGATGTAGGGAGAGGCCGCAGACTGTCATACGTTGCGTAGAATGATTCAGCAGATTAAAGCGACCGGTTTAGATGCGTTTTTGTCGTCTTTCTCTACGTCGCGAAGATGTTGTCGAAATCGGGCGCCTAGTCGTCTACCTGTTTCGCCGATATAAAACTTTTTGCAAAGGGTGCAAGTTATACAGTAGATGACATGATAGTGATTGTGATTGGTGGAGTTCGATCCGATCTGTCGATAACACGCAAGTCTGATGGAAAATTTGGAAACGCTTCCGCGGGTGTTTTGTTTTCCAAATGTTTTTGGTTGTCTTGTTTATGGCGATCATTAAGACTCAAAACAGGAGGCGAAATAATAGGTGGGTTCATACTTGCTTAGTAAGTAGACCTTAAGTATACTTCAATCTTACTTCAGATGTGAACGGGTCTAATTTCAACTTAAGTAGCCTACTTTGTAGCCGTGGCAACGTATCATGTTCGAAAGAGCCGAAGTACACTTCCAAGTCGCGTTCAAACCATCCTTACCGGCGCACTTAAGCACTATCAATACAATTTCAGGAAATTGAATGTCAATCAAAATGTGTTTTTCGATGAGATATCAGAACACGCAAGACTTCTACGACTCGCAAAACATTTTCGAACTACTTGCTTGTTTGACGCCTGGCTTTCAAGGACATGAACTACGTAGACGACTTATAGAAATGGAAAATAATTTTCACTTCAGTCATATTCGAATCTACTTTCGTGTATCGGACCGCCATGATCGATTATTAAGACCATGCAGTACATCGTTCCCAGCCCGCTGTCGATGCAGTAAAAAATATGAACTAAACAAGGAAAGCAGGTTTCACCTTTTGAGGTTGCAAGATGTAAGATAGAAACTGAAATGTTTGGCGCACTCACGCACATGGCAAAAATCTTGGCGTGGAAATTGATTGACGGCTATATCACTTTAAGTATACTTAGAAATTGAAATATGAACGCTCGTCAGAGTAAGTAAACATACGTGTTCTGAAGTATACTCGAGTTCTCAGCATACTTAGGGTCTACTTACTAAGCTAATATGAACCCACTTAATAACCAGAAAACCTCAATGCAAAGTTACAAAACTCAAAGCAGAATTCCATCTTTTAATCGGGGTTTGAACATTCTGGCCCTAGAGCTACGCTTTCAGGTCTTCCTATATCAAATACAAGCAAGTGATACACTCAAACACCAACCCACGGTCTGGCCATTACCTAACACATGCGCACAGCCATATCACCCGGGCAGTGGCAGCCAAGGATAGCTGTTTTGGCCTTGTTAGGCCTCATAAGCATGGCATAGCCGTCGGACGGAAAATAGGGCTACTTCCTTCCCCTTGTGCTGCATCATTATCTCCGACCACAGACTGGTTTTACCGGCTTAATCCGAGTTTAATCGAAGGATAGTTAAGGTTATTCCAAAGTATTGCATTACGCATTCCTAATACGCACGATTCTCGGGTCATTAGCGCGCGCAAATGAGTACGTGCATATGCAAAATGTAACAGATTTCCCACAGGCAAGTATCGCCGGCGAAATAAAAGCTTATTTTCTCTTAAACGAGCATGGTGACCTATATTTTTATTGCATAAAAATAGTATTCGTGTTATCCTCTTTAATCTAAAAAAAATATCAAAAAATTACCGGTAGAAAAAAAGGATATAGCTGAAAGCGTGCACAAAACAGTTAATCTAGGATGTAATATTATGACCACGAAAACAACGCATTTCATCCACCTTGTTTTAAATGGTGCGATTTTCTCCACGAATTTTATACGATATTGTTCTATATGGTCTAGACCTTTTCCATGTCAAGTTTTCTTCCAAGTATTACTTCGATAAACCTTCCTTCAGCTACCGCAAAATGTAACGTGGACCGATATATAACGCGCGTGATTAGCACGAGTACAGGCATAAATGGGGCAAGACTGGCCCATCATATCTCTTTTGCGACAATGGTGACCTATAATCCCAGACAAAAAGGTTGGGACAGGAGCATGCTCTCCCCTCTCCCACTTACAATGTTGATAATCGGGTGTTTTTTTTTTCTCTTTTTGTTGGAAGAAACGCGATATTTTCCAACATTGATTAGGGTAAATGAGGGATACGTGATCGGGCTTTTGGCCGGGGTTGTAGCTTTTTTATCTTATTTTTGAAACAGTCCTTGGTAGGGAACATTCAGAAAAAGTTTTAAAAAAATTCGTCGGTATTTTTTTTTCTGGGGAATCCCCTTAAACTAGGATAAACTAAGCTTTCAGGAAAACCATTTTATCCAAAATCGAGGACACAGACTAATAAGAAACTTTCAAAACTTTAAATCCACACTTTCAAAAGGGGATTTACAAGGCGCAGCGGTTAGACAGCTGTACTCAGTGAAAACTTTTAGTATGTAATGCTTCCCATTTAACAAATTGACATCAATTTTTCATGCGTATATCCTGTTGTGAACCTCGCAGCCGGAGGCTGGGCGGTTCTTGCTCGGCCTTCGGTTTATTTTTATTTTCCGCGCAGTTCTTAATCTACCCGTGGTTTATTTTTTTTCGTTTTGTCGGTGACCCGACCCGAACCTCCACGGATGATGTCATCATCAGCCAATTACAGGTCATTAATTAGCTCTTTTCCTCATATCCCCCCTCAGGAGAGTTTTGTAAAGTTAGCAAATTTTCTACTTAGACAAAAAAAAAACGGCCGCCGGGGAGAAGTGTTTATTTGGTCAAACTTGAGTTAAAATCCCTCGCAGATGGACGTTAGGACATATGCAAGGATAAAGAATATAATTTGGGACCAGTTGCTGGCTACTAAGGCAGAAATTATCCAGAGTTAAGTTGTATTTTCGTTTTGCGTGCAAAACCCAGGAGGTGATTATTTTTGTTTCTACTCACTTTCGAAGGACATAGTCAATGCGCTAAAAAGGTATTACGTCTGGCGTCAGCCATGGAATGCGCTGACGGTGATAAGTAAGATCGTGTTTACTTCGCCAGAAGCAATGGTGGAATTTTCTCGGAAAAAAAAAATTAAAATTTCAGCGCTCGTCAAAATTCCTTTTAACATGTGAAAATTTATAATCGTGCGAAAGGTCAAGGTACTTTTTCCTTAGACGTAAACAAAACTCTCGGGTTACAAATCACGCCATGCAAAGAATGTGATCATTGAATCACTCAGCTTGTACTGTTTACTTATTGTGGAATCAATCATGCAACGTATGATCTGTTGACCCGTCAATATACTAAAAATCCAGAGCTTTATAGCGTGTGCTGTGGAGATGAATTTGGCTTGGAATTCAACTGGAACGGAGCACTTAACCCTGTACTATGATTCTGTGGAGAAATTGGGGTGGCTGGCATGCTTCAAGTGTCTTGTTTCTACCTCATGTTATGACGTAAGTCATGCTATGGGGTTTAGGGTTTGGGGGTGAAATTCAATTAAAAATCACTCACTCCCTTGTAAGACAAATAATTTGTGCATTAAACCTGGATTAAACAAGTTCTCCCATATCTCCCCTCACCGAGAAGGTTGTCTCATTGTTCAAAGTCACGCTATGTCTCAATGTACGTATTAGGGGAGTGAGAGGTAGAAAGGCAAGAATATGTCCAACTACTTGGACAGATTGAAAGTGGCGTCCTGTCCCTTCGAAGCGTGATGGTTGTTTGATGCCAAACCTGATCGGAACCTACCTTTGTGGAGCCAAAAATGGAAAGAAAATTTGCTACAGAATACTTAGTGGAGTAACTGCTGAATACCCTGCCACTCTGTACCACTTTTTTTTTTGTTGGCGTTCTTCGAAGAACGAAGCAGCACTCAATAGATACTATTCTTATTCAATGAGATGCAAATAAGTGGCAGGGTATTCTGTAGTTAAGCCTACTTAGCTGCAGAGCAATGGGCGTCGAAGTTCTACAAGTGACGAATAACATGAACGATTGGTGCTTGAAGATCCTTTACATTAGTGTTTACATGCGTGAGACCGCGATAATGTTTCACCGACGACCACGAAAATTTCGAAATGTGCCGTGTTTTGAATTCAAATAACGGATTATGAGCTACTATGGGGCCTCTCAAGACTGTTGGAAACAGAGCTGTAGTTGGATGGAGGTTTACGATGGAAGTAGTATGTTGAAATGGTACAAATGGTCCAAACGGTGAGCCTTCCCCCTGCTATCGTATGGCATTTTGTGTAGAACATGCAACATATAATTGAACAATAAGCACACTTTGAGATAATTTTCGCCATTCGTTCAGAACGTTTTTGGAAAATGTCACATGCATGCATATTACACATGATGTTGACAAAGTTACATTGGATACAATTTCTTCTTGTTGCTGTCATCATACTTGAAGCATTTGTAGCAATACCATCTGGGCCGGGTTGTTCAAAGCCCGATTAGCTAACCCAGGGTTAGCGAGAATTTTGATTTCAGTTTTGTAAGTTTTTGGTTAGGTTATCTGTTTATATTGGTTTCCCTTCAATTTTGAGCTGTGGAAATCCCAAACTACACCAAACGTTAAGGTGAAAAACAGTTTTAAACAATAAAACTTAATGCCTCATTAATGCTGGGTTAACGTTAACGGGCTTTCGAACAACCCGGCCCTGGCGTGCGTTTCTCAAAAGACCCGAAAACTTCTCGGGCCCGAAAGCTTTTCGGGGCTCTTTTCGGGTGATTCTCTCGGGTCCCGGAAAGTGTTTCTCAAAGCCCCCGGAAACAGCCCGGATATTATACGAACATTTCGGGATTTTTCTCGGGTTGGCCGGCGTCGGCCATGATTTGCGGCGTGAGTCAGGAAACGTATTCTAGAATGTTTTGGTCTTAGCCTTTGACTTTTTCGTGGAATATTGTTCACGTTTAAATGAAAAACAGCCCGGATATGGTACATTGATGAAGTTATATATATGAAGCTATAATAGTTATAAATTTTATCTTGTACGTATTGTAAATATTTTAGCATGTTAACCAATCTTAGCATTTCAAGCTCAATTAGCATTTTAACTTTTCTTTAATTAATATATAGATTTAGTCATTTTCAATTTATTTTATAGTGTCCCCATTTAGTGGTTATCTACTGCTATTTTAGTCTGACAATTAAATAAAGGTATTCATTCAAAGGTATTCATTCATTCAGTTCTCTGTCGACTAAACCCGCTTGGTCTCGCCATGTGGTGATTTTCACGGAGATGGATGTGAACTATAAATGATCACTCGAGGTTTTGCTGTTAAAAATTTGAAAAGCATTACACAAATAAATCGAAGTAAAAGTCCTTTAGCTCAAAGTGTGGTTATTATTCTTGTCAATACTTGAAGCTATCTCCATGGAGGGAAGTGACCGTAATTTTACATCTCATCGCGCTCGTGTTTAAGTTGGTTTCAAGTTAGCTCATTGACAAAGACTGCAACGAAACCAAAATGATCTTTAAGCGACAGTTGAAAGAAAGTTTAAGTCTTCATTCGAAAGGCATTAGTTAGAAGGTGAGTGGTATTCGTTTCAATGTTTACACATTGGGCGGGAATTTTCGTGTAGCCGCGTCTAACTTTGTTTCGTTTAAATCTAGCTAGCCGACAGGAGAACCGACTGTGGCCGACTGTCAAATGTTTGCCTAATTTCGTAGAGGTACGTATGAAAACGTATAAAAAAGGATGACCTTGTGTAGTGCGTTTATTATTGATTTCATGTATGCCTATAATTAAGCTTAATTAAGACTAAAGCATATGTCACATTATAAAGTTCAAGTAAACTTTAGTTTTGAAAAATTTTTTATTTTCGAACACATAACTAACTGCTAGTACTATGATTATCAGCTGAGTAAGGCGCAAAAGAGTTTTGCAATTACAGTGTTGCCGATGGTAATGATATAGTCACCTGCATTTTTTGCGCGTTTTGCCACCACTGATGTCAAGGGCCAACAAGTTGCCACTGGAAACAGAGCCAGTTACCCATGACAACAACAAAAGACCTGGTCACCAAACTTTGGTCACGCCTTACGTGACTGATGATTGTAGTAAATTTGTAATAGCAAATTGTGGACTACAATTCAGGGAGTAACTGCACAAGTAATTTCAAAGTCGGACCAGCTCGAAGCATGAGGCCAATTTGAAATTACGAGTATGGTTACTCCCTGAATTGTACTCCACTCAGTCCAGTTACCAGTTAATCGTACCTTTAACAAATTTTGGAAATCATTAAAAACGTCTTTTGAGAAGTGTTTTGGGAAATAACATATGTAGCGCTTTTTTATGTTTTGAAAACTGTAGGAAACATTGCAAAGGGCGCCATTAAAGCGCACGTAATTGATGTGAAAATCACGTGGGTATCCAATGACGGCTACCCAATAACAAAAAGTTCAAATTGAACACTCGCTTGATTGTGACAGTAATCCTGTGGCTCTTTCAAACCTCTGTTTTCATTCGTCCGTATGACCTGTAGCTTCCGTTGTTATCAGGGCCAGGAGCATTGTTTCTGTTGTATCATCTATTGTTTCGTTCTCCAATCACAGACTGCGTCTGGAAAGCTCTTGCTCGATTGCCCGCCAATTACGTGACAATATTTAGATCTAGACTGATTGATATCCTGACCTATTCATGAGCTGTACTTTGATCCAAAATTATTTACGTTTAGAACATCCAAAAAATTCCAACTTTTTGATTCCGGTGGCAATTTTAATCAAAGCAAAAAAAATTACTTCTTGCAAAAAAAAAAATAATTTAAAAGTGATATGGACAAATGGGATTGTCATGTAATAACAACTTAGTGTCGGAACTGTTAAGTTGTAATATGCTTAAATGTTTAAAAAAAGGGGAATATTATAAAGCCTTTGATGATATTGTTGTGAGTACTTCCTCCAATAAATGTATTTTGTTTTTCTTTCTTTCAATGGTAACAGGACTTTGTGTCATCCAATTCGGTCTGTTGTCATACTCATGTTAAACAAAACTCAGCCTTCACTCCACTTGGTCCTATCATATATAATATAAATGTGGCTTTATAAAACTGAACTAATTGAAATCATTAATTTCCTTGGAATGATAAGCATTTTAGTTAGTCACTTAATAGGTAAATAGTGATATCAATGTTGATTAACCTTTTTTTTTCTACACAAAATGGACATGAATCTATCTGGCGGAGGGGTGGCCTAGTTGTTAGGGAGTTGCCACTAGATGGATTTGTGTTTAAAAGCTTTCTCCATACAGTGCTTGATTTTGGCATGAACTGTTTATAATTGCCGTAATCAGTTTTTGTCTCACAGTGACACGACTTCTGGTGCTTGGTGGCTCATGACACACTTCCTGATGATGATCATCATTATCTACAAAAGGCCCCACAGTTTCTGGCAACTGGGTATTATCAATTATACCTATGTTGTGTAGGACACATGTTCCAAGGATGATTTTGTAGCATTGACTAGGACTAAACTCCATTGCCCCACCAGAAAAATTTAGGCATCTAAATCTTTGTTTAAGTCAGTAAAAACCTGCATATAAGAACCTAGCGATTTAAAAACCTACAGGCTGAAATTTTGCATTTTAATACCCAAATATATAAGAATCTATTCAGCCTGACAAAGAAAAATAGGTTCTTATATAAAAAAAAAGAAAAACACTCCAGGTTTGATGTTCAAATTCTGGATTTTAATTGTGAAGACTTTTGTTGTGTACTGCTTTTTAGTCTTACAAATAAAATATTATTCACTATATAAAAAAAAATTGCTGTAGTTACAAATAAAGTCACAAATACTGTACTGCAAAAATCAGTTTTTTAACACAGAATATAAAAAATACAGGACTTTTCTTTTTTTCATTTAACATACACTGTATATACTGTAAATAGCCAAACATGTTTTGTTCTGCACAGCATGGAATTGATTGGTAAACAAGGAAGGCATATTTTTCCTGTTGAAATTTGCATGGTGATCATACAACTGTAAATATGGTCAGGCCTATGATTCAGGACTTGTTTTGACAGCAAGGCTTGCCATTCTTGTAAATGCTTTACAACTATAGCACATTAGTACTATTGCAGTTCCCCGAATGCTATCACTATAATAACGTTTGCAAATACGACCCTAATAAGCCTGTTATTGGAAGAAATACCCCAAAATATGAGAACCTGTTCAGCCTGAACTCCAAAATTCTAGGTTCTCATATGCAGGTTTTTACTATACTCCAAAAGATCTTTCGATCACATTTCTTGTTTTTGTCCTTTCGGCATTAGATGTCATCTTATCAGGATGAAAAGGGGTCATCATCACTGGAGTTAGGGCATAGCCCCTGTCCCCAAGAAGTCAACCTTCACCACCTCCAGACGTTTGAGTGAATGCTCAACATGCTGACATTGAATACAGCTGAGTCATGGGTTGACCCATGCCACATTTCTACCAAATTTGTAAACAACAACCTTGCACTGCATGTGATCATTACATTTACTGCACGAAAACCCTTGTGACAGACACAAACGTGCTCGTTTTTTAATTGTGTCCTGATTGGTATCAAGGTTCCCTCAATGGCTCCAATCACCTTTGGAAAGCCTGCTAGCTCGCAAAACCCTCTCATGGTATCCTAGAATATATATAGCAATGATGAAAAAGGAATCACACATTTCACTGCACTGGCATTAACCCTTTAGTGCGCAAGGGGTCTCCCTTTGAAGACAGAGTAAAATCTATAAGTCAACATTGCGCATTAAAGGGTTAAAGGAGATAGTTTTTTAACCCTTTAGTGCGCAAGGGGTCTCCCTTTGACGAGTAAAATCGTCTGGCGTTAGACAGAGTAAAATCTATAAGTCAACATTGCGCATTAAAGGGTTAAATCACAAAGTGAACACAAACAAAATTGAATTGATATCACAATTTTGTATCAACCAGGAAAATTTGGTTTGAGAATTAAAAACAAATATATAACACCAACATGATGCGGACCGCCGAGGAAACAGCATGGTAGATTCTGGTGTTTTTCCCCAGTTAGATTGACAGTTGCTTGCAAAACTATTTATTCTATCGATGGAAGTTTGTAGTTCTGTTTACAGAACATTAACTAACATTGTTTAAGTATAAACGAGGCCGAGTTGTTACGAACGATTACGGTACAAGATAGTCCTGAAGATAGATTCGTTCACGATAGATTTTTGCATGAGATCGTTACGCGTTTTTTTTTTTTCGTTTTTGTTTGTAGAAATCGCAAGAAAAGTAGCTATAGATCATATTTATTTACATTTATATCGCCTGAGGCTGTAGGAAATTTAATTTTATCCAGTCTTGAGCCAACTTGCAAAGACACTCGGCAACATCATGTACACAGCGACTTGGGCTTGCTTTGGAAATTCCCATAGTTTCCGTACTTTCAGAAAACATGCTGTAGCGTGATATCGTAATGCTGTAAGGGCCTAATAAAGTATACAAAGAAATTTTATTTTCATATTCAGGAGGTCTGCTCCCCGTAGTGAATGAAACAAAATATTGTTTACTAATTAAACTACGCTCACCTGCCCCTCAGTTGCGGCCCGTGTCACGTTCAAGTTTGTCATCCAGTAACGCCACCAACCATTGAATTCTCTTGGGGGACAGACCATATCTTTCAATGACCTCGTTTACTCGCACATTCGCTATCGAGGTTCTTACCATGTATTGTCTGGGGTGTCTAGTTTGGGTCAGAAGGGCCCCGATGCCCGCCATTTTATTTCAGATGGAAGACCCGGAAAATGTTTTCGGGAGGTGTTGAGTACCCGGAAAGTTTACTGGAAAAAGTGACGTGTTTTTGTCTGGCCCGAAATTTTCGTGCGCTTTGAGAAACACCCGAAAGTCGTCTCGGGAGCTTTACGGGTGCTTTTCGGGTCCGAGATGTTTTCGCGCCTTTTGAGAATCGCACGCCTGGACTTTTCTAAAATTTTCGTCATTTTAAACTTCGACTGCGGTTGGATTGCTTCTAGGGATCATTAACCTACTGCCCGGCGTCAGATAAAAGCTTTCAATCGGCCTTTGGACGAATGTTATTGTTTTTTTACTGCCAAGTAGTAAAATGAGTCGTTATCTTTGCTAAACCGGTTTTCAAAAAAACAGGTATAATTGGCCATTTCCGAGTTCTCTTGTGCCTCTGTTTCAAAGCGAGTCTAAGTGGGAAAGCTTTTATATGAAAATGAGTTCTGCATGAGTTTCATTTTCATACAAATCAAACTCATTTTCATAAGAATGGTTTCGCACTCTGACTCGCTTTGAAACAGAGGCACAAGGGAACCCGGAAATGGCCTATTATAACTGCTTAATAAGCGAGAGTGAGGTCGTTACGGGAAAATCTCAAACTGAGGTCTTCCGGTATTGATCGAGCAATAGCGAGGTCAGTACAACAAGGCCTAGGTGTGAGATTCTCCCGTAACGATCGAACGGTCGAGGTTATTAAGTTGTTTACTATATGGCCAACAAAACGGTTCTAAAAATGAATAATAATAATAAATTCAAGGGAAAGTCTACTTCACATCCAGTAATACGCGCGCTTATCTATTCATTCATCTTTTCAAACCGTCAGGCTGCACAACAGAATTCAGCGAACTAACGCGTACTCCGTCAAGAAAATATATCTCTTTTTGGAAAACAATGATCATTACAGCTTCAAAAAGTATTTTAGTACAGCTGTGTTACTATATGACAAGAGAAATTTCATCGGCATTCTCAAGAATCAGTCGCTGAAGCTCAATTCCTACAGAAAAGTGCTTCAAACTTGTTCCAAAGCCGTGCGGCCGTGTCGGTAAAAGAAAAACAATTTAAACGGAATCAGCACTACTCCCCCTCGTCGTCACTTTCGATGATATAAATCTTCGCCTTTTCTGAGTTTCCTGGGCTATAACTACTGGCCCGTTAAAGATCTTGATAACTGGCGCTCAGAGATGATGTGATTGTTTACACCGGCAAAAACATCGCTCGGCTGTTTAAATCTAATTCTCTTTGAAAATGTTTAAACTGGCTTGTGTTACAGCAGGAGAATTTGTTGATGTTGACTGCTGCACTACTCTGGTATCACCAATTGCCTTTTGCATGGTGAAAAGACAGTGAAAGGAGACCTGCCTTTGGAAAGGAACCTCTGTATACTTCGTTGCAAACCTGACAGGGTGTCAGGTTCAATTGAACTTGGCGTAATTTTCTTCTGAAATTCTGCAATTCGAA
>JAEMPF020031634.1:0-5000 GCA_022496165.2 Catalaphyllia jardinei
ATGTTACATTAAAAGTTGAGACTAGGCAGCCATACCACCCCAAAGTTCTAAAATGGTCATTTCTCTTTAAAGTGTTGTCTGACCTTGGAGAGAATAGGGATGATCAAATAATAATTTCGCTAAGAAATTTTCAAACAATGAAACAGTAATCATTATGCTCATATTCAGGAGCCATATACACTACAGTTCATTCTTAGTGTAAATAAAATATTAAAAAAGACAATTATTGGAACATGCTATCCCACCACTTTATCTGCATTTCCGGGGTTCAAAATTGACTTTTGTCTAGGTGAGCCTAAGAATAATCTTCTGAAAGAAAACTTAACATATATGAAATCCAGTTTCTGAATACTTACTGTGGGCTGCTTCAGTCCATGTACCTGGGACTGAATAACTTCAAGAACAAGGATAAAAGATTTTAAGATTTACACAGTATTTAAAAAAACTCATCCCTTGAATTGACTATTATTTAGGATTTGTCTTGGGTCTTAATTGCCTTTTAAAAATTAAGTTGTCCTTTTGGGAAATCATCCCCTATGTCCCTTCCTGAACATCTTGATACACAAGACCAAGGGCCAGTGAATCAGTTTGGGCATCTTTACTGACAAGCAAGAGGGTCTGGGGACTTAAGCGGAAACCCTAAGGGGGAGGGGAGGGGGGGGGGTGAATAAAACAACTAGAACAAGTGAACGAGAAATGAGAAGAGATCAGATGGCAGCTGATGTCCGACCCAGAGTCAGGTCAGTGGGCCTGGGATAATTAAGTTATTTCTTGTGAAAACTAACAACATCAATATTCATTCAATAATAGGCCATTTTACAGTTGTGTGCTTAGTTACCTGGCCATGGATGCAAGCGAGGCTGGAGGGGACCTTGCTTTGATACAGACCTCTCCAAAACATGAAAGTAAATGATAAATATCAGAACCTTTTTTTCTCCTCATAACGGCAAAGTCATCAAGCATACTCAAAGCTACCACATTGTAGAGACAGCATATGAAGATGGACTACGATCTCTTTTCAGTCCACAGCTCCTGGTTATAACACCAATAATTATTAATATCCACCAGGGAATCAATACTGTATACTCTGATCTCTGCTGAGAATAACAGCTACAAAGAAATATTGAAGTATGCCTGGATAAATGATGCAACTTGTATAAATTTCAAGGAAGCTATTAACCTTGAAATACTCTGTAGCCTCGTGGAATAACATTAATCTGTAAAAAATAGAGCAATCTAATAGGCACCACAGATATAAAAAGAAAATAACATTAATGTAACCTTACAAATTAACGGCAAAAACTAAATATAGTTAAACAGATACATATACCATGAAAACAATATGGTTTCCCTTAGTGTTTGGCGATAGTGCTGTCTTGTTTACCGCCCAAAAAATGACAAACTTTATTGAAGACGAATATAGGGAAAAAACTGTAAGAGGTACGATGGGGTGCGACGCCTTAGAAACAAACTATAACTATTCTTGAATACGATGATACATTTTTCTTGGTTGAAAACTCAACTGTTTCGGAGCAAGAGATGATTGATTATGCACACCGTAAATCGTGACAACGATCCGCCATTTTGGACTCGCTTACAATTGAATCCCAATAGTAGCAGGAAAATTTGATAAAATAGTTGAAAAAGCGACAAATTAAATCTTTAGATTCTTACCTTTCTTTTCCTCCCAAACTCGTTAATGCCGAGAAAACACGCAAAGAAATCGTCTTCATCCCTCGAGGGACGATTCCTTTCAAATCGACTTGCAAGAAAATACACGCTCCTGATTGGTTAATTGCCTCTACCATAATGCAGTTCGGCGCGTGTCCAACCTCTGAATTACCATATGTAAACATGTAACTATTGAGTCGCGGCCCTCGATGCCTCACTCTCATGCTACTCGACCCAGATCGTGTGGATCGTCTAAGGCAGCCGCCATTTTGGAATAAGGTGTCATTAAAAATTTGTGAGAAGTAAGACGCTGGTAGATTCAAAAGCCGGTCCACCACTAAACTCGACAAGATGTGCTTGGGAATGTGTCTTACACCTTTGTCTTCAATTTTGCTGGCTCTAGCAATTCTCGGAAATATCACTTTAACAGTGAAAGGTGAGTCTATCATTAGTTATCTTTGTTCTTAGAAAACTAAAGTATTTTAATAAAACTTTCGAAGAAAGACCAGATGTTTTCTTTCTGTTCAAACTAATTTTCTTGTTGCATACAATGAATATTATATCGGAGAAGCTTGGAAATCTTCATCAAAAGGTACTAAATGTTTCATTTTTTGGACATCCTTTGCTAAAAGTCTACCGTAATAAATCTCTAGTTCAGCACTATCTTCAGCAGAATTAAAATAATGAATTGCAAATTAAAGACGCCTTCGCTTCCTTCAAAAATATGTATGAACTAAACTCAGAGGTTTTCGTTAAATGTTCAACGTAAAGGCCTTCATTTTATCAAGCAGGATTTATTCCTGTCTTTCCGGCCGGGACTAAGAGGCATATTTTGTTTCTTACCACAACGGTATAAATGTGCGACTTTTTATCATATACTTGAAACATTATTTGCAGATGTCTTAACAGCGCCATGCCCGCCTTTTACCGAGAAAAACTGTTTTCTTTTTCTACCAGTTGTGAATTGGAATAAAACATGGAACGCTTGTCGTTATTCTACTGGTGTAGTTTTCGAATATTTGGAAAATAGAGTTGCGTGGTTAATTTCTGCCAAGAAATCGGCAGAGGTTAGACTGATAATTCTTACTACTGACAAAATTCCATCAGTCGCGTGTGAAAAGATAAATCTGCAAAGAAGTTGTTAGAAGTCGATCGACTTGCCCGTCTCTATTGCGTCAAATTTATACTCTCTACTGACGCGACTTCTAAAAGTTGTAGGCATTTTCAGAGGTCACAACCAGTGCATCTTACTTTGTTTGACTGCATATCTCTTCTATGGACAACTTTTAGCTCTCTATCTGTTGCGACGGTTAGATGCGTCATTGTTATTTCAATCGTTTAGAAAGCTCCAGCTAAACTAACAACGCGATATAAGAATCTTGTGAATGTGGTTAACCGTTCGTTACGATTCAAGGACGTTGCATGCTTGATTCATATGATTCATACTCAAGTCGTGTCACAGTTTGAAAAATTGTTTAAACACAGAGGCACCCCGATATAACGAGCCACGCTATAACGAAAACCTGTTATACCGAACAACATATAAAAGCCCGGCAGAATTACAGTAAAATACAGTATGTGGGAACGACGCCCGCTATGGTGAACCCTGCTATAACGAATAGATTTTGACCAAGCTATAACGAATATTGGAAGGTTTTTATTTCAGTGAAACCTGGAACTTTCTTTGTGTAGGGACAAATTGGGAAGATGATCACTAAACGACATCGATGATTTCCCACAGGTGTTACTGTTACTTCTGAATTTTAAAGATCATTTAAATTGAAAGTGTTCTTGTCAGCACGTTACACTTTCAGTTTACAGTATCAAATGGATGAAAGTAATGATTTTTACCGGTGTAGTATTGAATTTTTGGTAATTTTAAATAACCTCTCTCTAACGCATATTTTTGCTGCTATCCCGGATAATTCGTTATCATTATAACGGGGTCTTCGCTATAACGAAGACTCCGCTATCAACAAACGTTTTCTTTTTTCGGTACTGTGGCACTTTGTTATAGCGGGGTGCCACTGTACTTTTAAACTGACCAGTAAGAATTCCAGTTCAAAAATCTGCACTGCATTTATTATCTAAAAAGAATTATTTTTGATTATGCATGACACCAGTTTAAAGTGGTGTCATAAATAAGACTTCAAGTAAAGTTCACCTCCAGACAAGATGCGCTTGTGAATGAGTCGTCCGCCTTGGCCTTCAAGTTTGCTGTTTTTTTCCAACTAGTTCTCGGAAATATTACTTTAGCAATGAAAGTTAAGTCTACCATCAATTATCTGTGTTCTTAGAAAAAGCAGTTTAGTTAAGCTAACGAAAATGGACTAGATGTTTCCTTTCTTGAAACTAATTGCATTATTCCTTGTTCTTTGTTGCAACGAACATCATCTCGATAACGGAATCGGTACCGTACATTTTAGTTTTTGCATGGGCATACTTTCTAAAAATCTATCGTGATAAATCTCCACATTCATCCGAAGGTTTTTTAGTTAATGTTAATACTGTCTTCAACAGACTAAAAACAATGAATTGTCCATTTAAGACGCTTTCGCTTCCTTCAAAGATATGTATGAACTAAAATCTTAGTTTTTCGTTAAATGTTCAAAGTAAATGTCATCAATTAATCGAGCAGCATATATCCGTGTCGTTCCGAACACTAAAATTCATATTTTGTTTCTTTCCACAACGGTATTATTAATATAGGACTTTTTATCACCGACTTGAAACATAATTTGCAGCTGTCTCAACAGCATCACGCCCCCTCTTTACAGAGGGAAACTGTTTTCTTTTTCTACCAGTTGTGTTTGAATAAAAGATGGAACGCTTTTCTGTTTTTCTACTCGAGTAGTAAAGAATATGGCGGTACCAGGGCATAACTCCAAAAACTACCCACCTTAATTGATCCACACCGTAAACCAAAACATGGCTCCAACAGCCTCAACCAGCAAATTAAAAAAGTCGATTTTCAGTATCAAAACACGATTATCGTCTGAGAGCCTCGCAAATCAATAAATCTCGCAAAGTCACTCATCGTGTCTTTTAGACCCTGAATAGTCGTTTGGTGCATGCTATTAAATATAATTCGCGGTGTGTGGTAATCAATCTGCCTGTGTTTACAGTGCGTGGCATTTCTCGGAAACACTAGATGTCTTTCGCAAAAATATAAAAGGGCAGAAAGTCCCTCTGAAATAAAGTCCGATTTCTCGTAAATATACTTTATAATCATTATAGTTTAAGAGACTTGCGACTTGTGAAAATCGCTTTTTTAAAGACCCTAAGCAAAAATGGCTACCTTTAAATTATTATTTTGCTCGTATTCAAAA
>JAEMPF020031634.1:12500-20472 GCA_022496165.2 Catalaphyllia jardinei
TTTTATTTAAGTATAAGAAACGGCCAGAAAGTGATGATCACATGATACTTATACCGCCGTGCGAACAGTTGAATGAAAAATCAAAAGCAAAGCATATTAGAATCTCAAGTGTTCAAAGTTCTAACTCATCGGGAAGAGTAATAATTGTGGACATTTACACTACAGTTGTAAAAATACAAGCTGCTCTGATCGCTATATGCAGTGAAACGAATGATGAACTGGTTGAAAAATTATTTTCGACAAGAACTGCTTCCCCCGGCTCCTGATGTGAATTGGTCTGCACTGCTGCTGGACTTCTTTTTCTTTCCCCTGCACTGAAGTTGCACCACCAGAGGACACATTTCCAATAAAATCACTGAGAACAAGTGACATCTTCTGTTCCATCGAAGGACGCTCGTGTCAGTAGGACTCAACTGCCTGGTCGGACTTGTGTCCCGTTAGGGACTTGATGTACCTTGTCTCGCAATTATGGTCGGGGAGCACTGTAACAGATGTGGCTCTGAGGCAGTGGTTCTATGCCTGCTCACTTTGCCACCTCTTTCATCATGTTGTCGAGCGTAGTTGTGCCAAGAGGTGCGCGGGAAAAACCAGATTTTTGTCGTTTGCGGGATTGAACTTCTTGGTTTGACCATCTCTTGGTCTCTGAAACAGAACATCTGACATTGGACTGAGATGGTCCAGGTGGCAATATCAGTTCTCCCTTTTAGTGCAAAGAACGCTTTTGTGACAACGTATCTTTTGGAATCATCCGTAGCTCGGTTCAAAAATGTCGTGTGCTGTTTTCAAACTATTTCGTGTTTGCCAAGCTCTAAAGAGGGAAACGAATGGATCTCCTCACCCGCTTGTTTATTTTCTCCCCTATGAAAGAGAACAAGAAGTTCACAAATGTATTCACCCGAAATATGCTTCTCAAATATTGCTGCAGACACTCTAGCACTTACGGAAACCGCAAATAAATTTAGTCAGTCTTTGAGTGGACTCATTCACCGATGCAGGATATAATATCGGTCAAGTTGAAACGCTTCTCGGTTGTATTAATCGATATCATTGTGTACTTTAAACTGGTTTATTGTTGACACCAACGGTGGCAACCTAATAACTAATAACGTGACTATTTGATAGTTAAATTAGTAATTGTTTATCGATGATATGAAAATTTACCTCTTGAATGAAACAAAATCATTACTCTTCCATTTTTTCATAAGTTAATAACATTATTTCATTTTTCTGCTGCAGGAAAAAAGCGAGCATATCTTCCTTTGTATGTTTTTGAGAAAACAAGGGTATCATGTTACAAACTTTGCGAGGAAAACAAACTAAAAAAGTATCAAGTTACAAATGTTGGCGTTGAAAACAATAAAATCATCACGTTTGCTATTTCAGCGTATTAATAAATTTATAATAACATGAACGAAATTCAACGTAAAACATCACAGTAAAATTTAAAACCGTCTTCACAAACAATAATTGTAAGTTATTTTTGGGTCTTGAACTAACAAATTACATACAGGCAGCAGATGACTCAAAACGTACTGACAGTCCTGCATAACACTCTGCACTATCTGAGATTGTCTCAATAGTATTTTTTGTTACAAATGTGACATTCATCAGCGTGCTTAATATTTTCTTCATCTCCATCTTTCATTTTTATCGGTTTATTAAAGTGTTTTTTAATCATGTTCTTACAATTAATACCATACTTTGTCCAACATTTTTCCCATAAATTTATAAATGGCATTTTCACCTCGATAAGATTGAATTAGTTTGGTGAACTTTTCATCATAACAACAGACAACTTTATAACCATAAGAACAATCGGTGTGTTTTTGATAAGCTTCTGTCAAGAGAAAATGTCATTTTCTCTGACTTGCTTCTGTACATGAGTCATTATCATTTGGTTTACATGGTTAAACCTTTACGAAGACTGCTTCAAAATCAGCGTATATAGCGAATGGTGCTTGTAACTACCTGTGATAATTTTTGCACCTTATTTTTTCACCTTTGTTTAGCATCTTGATTGCTTGTTCACCATTGATTACAATACAATTTTTGTGCTTGAAATATCTTCTGTTGCAAAAATTGGAGACAATACATGCAATCAAATTTTCGATGTTCATGTTTTGTTTGCTCATACAGGAACCTGTTAAAATCCTTTATTAAATCATAATGTTGGTTATCGTTATTGGTTATTAATAATAAATTCAAGTGATCGTCAAATCGAATCGTTCTTTAATTTTGATACATAGATTGGAAATTTTTGTTTATTTTCATATCCAAAGACATTTATATTGATTTTATTTTGTTTTTCAATTTTGTTATAATCATTGATCTTCACAGGAAGTTGAGCATTTGTATAATCAGGCCAATCTATGAACAAGTGCGTTGTCAAATTCAATTATATGCAATTATATCTGCAGATTATATCCCGCGCAGTGCGCATGCGTTATGCACCTTAAGCTAAAGAGCACGAGCACTTGAATGGTTTCGAGTGATGCGGCTGCTTGGTGCGCTTGCCCCTGTATCTATACAGGCACAAATCTACTTGCATTTCACACAATAGGTTTTGTATATTTTCCAAAAAGCAATGTATAATAAAAGAATAATTGAATTCCGTTTTGTAATCAGCCTCGGCCTCCGGTCTCGGCTGATCAGACTTGCCTCGACCTTGATTATTCCGGATATCACAAAAACCTCACCAGTTATTGTTTATAATTCATACTAATGACAAAATTTCATTAGTCTCGTTTGAAAAGTTAAATCTGTAAAGATATTGTTAGAAGTCGATCCATCTCTATTATTAAACTTGCCCGTCTCTAATCTGTCAAATTCATTTTCTCTACACAACTTCTAAAAATGGTAGGCATTTTCAGAGGTTACAGGCAAGTGCATTCTAGTACTTTTGTTTGGCTGCACATCCCACTAGACGGAACGGTCTGATTTGCAAAGATAAATGAAACTGGTTTGTTTTAAGCTACTTTATTTTTCATTAAACAATATAACAACATTCTAAGGCCCCATTTGTATGGTCTCGGGCCCCCGAGACAACCGAGCTACCCTGGCCGAGGTAACAATTAGCTTGTTTCTTTCCAAAATTCAACCAGCCGTTTACATTAGGCAACTCGTCCTGGGGAGCGAGACAACTCGGGTGGGCGAGTTGTCTCACCTCGGCAGGTAGGGTAACCCTGGCAAGCGGGACAACGTTTCTTCATATAATATAAACACTTTGGCTCGTCTAACTGGGACAACTCTCGGTGTGGCGAGCGTCACTTAATGCTGAGGTTTGAAATTTAAAGCAGAACTTCGTATCAAAGAAGTGAAAATTAACTCGGCAAAACCCACTGTGATCGAATAACCGAGCAAAACCCAATTAAAGAAAGAGGGATATTTACACATTTGATTATTCAGTAAGGGTTATGAATAATCATGCTGGGTTAACTTTGACTTGGCCTACAGAAACAACGTTTTCACATATAGACGCTCGATAAAGTTGCCTCAGGGGAAGGGTTGTCTCGGGTAGCCGAGACCATATAACTGGGCCCTCACTTCATGTAAGCAACCACTCAAAAAGTAAGGAAGATGGTCGCTTACCAAAACTTCGACCATATTGGGTCAAACTTTGCCTTATTAGCATAAGGTACTGCGGAGACCTACTCCGTGCCCATCTAAACTCATATAATTACTTTTAGTAGCAACAAAAACATTCCAGCTTTCCAAAGTATTTATTTAGATAATTATATCATGGTTCGCTTCTGATAAAACTACCGCCCTGATAAAGCGAACGGAACAAGTCTCATAATGGTTACAAATTGAATACAGTTCAATACGAACAACTAAAAAAAACTTAAAACGCTTGATTGGATATGACTTTTACTGAGTAGGGAATGTTTTGACCGCGCCAAATACTGTACTTCGATTTTTAGAGCGTAGTTCCGTTTGACTGTTGACCCAGGGCTCTTAAGAGAACAGTGAAGCGGGAAATCAGTACGTTGCAATTGTTGTATTTATTTAAGAAAATTATGGTCCATTCTTCTTGTAAGACTGATACAGTTAAGTGTATGAGCAATTTTTTTCTCTAATTGTTTTATTTATGTCAAAAGTCAATTTCGAGAAAAAAAAAACACATGGAAAAATTTTTCTTTCTATTCTACCCGGGAATACTATTGTGTTGCAACACCTTATTTCTCTATTATCTGTCAATTGGAAGTTTGTCTGTCGGCTCTTTCTGACTTGCTAAGGTTAGAGAAGTGGTCATATTTAGTTTTATGCAGGGAGGGACATTAGGATAGCGGGGATTAGGGCTAAACTTAATTGCAGAAAACTGTTCGATCTGACTTTTCTGAGAATTTTGGAGGTACGTATTAAAGGATCACATTTTAAATCGAAATCGATTCGACGTTCCATGAAAGTGCAAGAACTCGCCGGACTGTCATCATCTAAATACCAAAAAGAAAATTACAAAAAAGAATACAGAAAAGAGAACATGCCCATGCTTGCTGTAAATCTTAGAGGACGTTATTTGGATTAGTGGAAACAATTGACGATCATAATAGGTCATGGTCTCCGGGTGGAAATGCTTAATGCGTTAATTTTCACTATTCTCGATGAGTTCAATAAAATGTCAAATTAATAAGTAAGATGTTATGATCTGAAATCCTACACAACTTTTGAAAAGGTTTGACAACACGTTGCGTTTCTTTGATCTCATACCAATTTTAATACTGTGAAGGCAGCTTTTCTTTATATTTCGTAAATCGGACCGTTTCACTATGCAACGGCTTTCTGCTTTCGTGTGGACGAAAAACATTTTGAAATCGGAGCAATTCGAAAACGATGGTGTCACAATAATCACGTGATCTACCTGACCGATCTACCTACCTCGAACACAAATTAAAATGATCCGTGATTGTTGCGTTTTCAAATTCCTCCAGCGTATTGTGGACGAAAAATATTTGATGCGTTTTCAAGGTGAAACCTCTGTTCATGTCTGTTTTCAAATTCCTCCGATGTAGTGTGAAAGGAACTATGGTCAGCTAGTTGCAAATTCCTGCAGTGTCCTAAATCATTAACTATCTCAGAATATTATTGAAGTATCCCTTTTCTCCCCCTATCCAGTGTACTGTATTGTCTTTCCTCTTTTTCTGACTCTATCGTCCTCCTCGTCCAGTATTTGAAGCAGAGCGAGAGCGGCTAAACACCTCTTCACAGTCGATCGATTGCGCGCCATTTTTAAGGCAAACCAATATGGCGCGAATTTCTAGGCAGATTTTGGACCCAGACCTCTCGAGCCCATGTGTTGAATCCAACATGTTGCATTCGTTTAGCCACCTCGTCCACCAATGTGCAACATCGTCCAACAATGTTGGATCCGTTTGGCCGGGCCTTTAGAATCTCAGTCAATAATAGACTGAGGTCCATCGCTTTTTGTGTTCAGGGATTTCTCTGCTGCAAACGGGCAAGCTCAACATGTCGCAAACGTTTCAAGATTGGAGCTGCAGCAGTGGATGTTCACCTTCTTTGTATTGTCGACTGCCTATTTGTACAAACGTTACCTTTCCTCAAGACTTTAGTGGATCAGCAAAGGTAAGTGTTTAGATTAACTGAACAGCATGCAGTGCGGTATAAACGCTGTTTTATGAAAAACTTTTAGGTATTAAAATTGCTTGTGAAGGTTTGGTTTACTGAAAACTTTGAAGCAAGTTGAAACTACAACCAGTAGGCTTGCAGTTGTCAGAGAAACAATTTCAGGTCTAAATGTTTAGATTATTTGACCAACTATTAAAATATAGATAGGGCCCTGCGCGCGCTCTGATTGGTCAAAAATCTATGTTTTATCAGAGTATAAAACATAGAAAAAGCGTGTTTTATTGTTTTGCGCGCGTAAAATCTATATTTTAAAGCAAATGAAGAAGCCTAAGCCGTGTATTACACTGTGATAAAACACTCCAGTCATTTGAAAACACTCTAGAAATGTAGAAAACACGAGCTGCAGACGAGTGTTTTCTACATTTCCCTCGTGTTCTCAAATGACCATCGTGTTTTATCACAGTGTAATACACGGCTTAGGCTTCTTTATTTGTTAAATAATATTTCTGAAAGTGAAGAATGATCATCGCAGTAAATTTTCGAATTTAAGCAACATTGGAAGGAAGAAGCCTGAAAAAATCAGGGCTTTAACGGGATTCGAACCCGTGACCTCCGCGATACCGGAACGATGCTCTACCAACTGAGCTATGAATCCACACATTGGGAGCGAGGTCAATTTATTGAGTTCATATCTTCTTGTGCAGTGAAATGATGTGAGGTATACATGAAATAATTCATATATAAACTGCGGTTGTAGATGAAAGTGAAGAATGATCATCGCAGCAAATTTTCCAATTTAAGCATATATACTTAACATCATTCCACTGCACGGGAAGATATGAACACAATAAATTGACCTCGCTCCCAATGTGTGGCTTCATAGCTCAGTTGGTAGATCTAGAGCATCGCACCGGTATCGCCGGAGGTCACGGGTTCGAATCCGGTTGAAGCCCTGATTTTTTCAGGCTTCTTCTTTCCAATTGCTTAAATTCGAAAATTTACTGCGATGATTATTCTTCACTTTCATCTAAAACGGCAGTTCAGATATGAATCATTTCATGTATACTTCACATGATAATATTTCTGTTACTGATATATTAAAATTTATGCCTGTTAGGTTCAAGTGCATGTGTCAATAAGTGTTCATCACTCGCCTTCTGCTGTGTGGGTTCAGTCAATTAGTACACGTGGATTTGAGGTCTGTTCACGTGAAACAGGGACTGAACCAAATATAACTGGAGTTATCAACTGGCTGGCCTATCAAAATCAGCCAAAAATGATGCACGACAGTGTGACTTTTAAAGGAAACTGGACAACAGAAAGAAAATGTGAAAAAGTTCCATTCTCACAGGTTAGACACTGAACAAACAGATAAAAGACCGTTCATGTATGTATCAATATATGTCCTTGTTAAGATAAGAGTTGATCTCTATTTAATGTTCTGTTTGATAAGCAAATTTGAAAACAAATTTAGTTACACAAAATCCCAAAAAATATTATACAAAAACCTAACCAGACGTCATCATTTGCAAAACAACTGGAACTGAAACTCTCTTTGCCGAACTATTAAAATGCATTATCATAACACACGTTTGAGAGCATGTTACTTCCTTCCTCTCAAGGTACCTGTCGAAGCATTGGTTCAGTAATTGGAAACGGGGATCAGGCTGTTCGCTTTAATGTGATTATCCTTAATTTGCTTTTCCTCCTGCACAACGTGCTAACAATGATTCTCAAGCAATACTGGCTAATATTACTCTCTCCATTGCTCGGAATTTCTGACGGGCTGAATAGCAAGTTAGAAGACACAAATTATTTTATATTAAGAACTATTTTAGGTTTGTCAAAATCAACGGAATATAGCCATCTTTTAAATATGGGACATTTACAAACATTACTGGCAAGAAGACGTTTTCAAGCCCTAGTGCTTCTGTATAAATGTATGAATGGGCAGGGCCCAAGCTATCTTAGTGAACGATTTAACGTTTTGAATGTCGACTATGATCTACACGGTGGTGGCTCTCGATTAAAGTTGCCACCTTTTAATTTAGAGTGTTTGCATAAATCATTTTCATACATTTCCGCTAGTTTATGGAATGGCATGCCAGTCAAGGTGAGGGAGGCAATGAACTCCCTTCTTTTAAGCGCGCCCTACGGGTCAATATGGGCCAATAGATGCTTGTGGCTAGATAAGTGCTTATAGTGTATTTATATTGATAGATAATTGGTGGTTTTTAGAATATTTTATGAATTGCATTAATATATTAGCTTATATTTTATCTTGTAAATAGTTTAGGAATTTTCTTTTGTATTTTTTAAATTCACGTACGCATTACAACGAACCTCCGTCTCCTAGGTGTTTTTACGTGGTTAAATAAAGTATTACTAT
>JAEMPF020031635.1:0-2500 GCA_022496165.2 Catalaphyllia jardinei
GAGTTAATTCTCTGTTCCATTATTTGTGTTCATAGTGCTACGCGGCAAAACATTCATATGTACCCTTACTTTCTCTTCGCCGCGATTCGCCACCCAAATCGACCCCGACTTTCTCTGTCCTACCTCGTAGCTCAGTCGGCAGAGTAACGGTACATCTATTCCGGGGGTCGTGGATTCGATTCCCACCGAGGTCAAAATATTTTTTCTTTACCTCGTGTGGTTCCCTGATTCCCTTTACTAGGGCTAACGCCCAGTGGGTTATTCATGGGTTAAATTAGCACTTAAAAATTTACACTTCAGAGTTAATTCTCTGTTCCATTATTTGTAGTCAGTCAGTCAGTCAGTCAAGTCATCAGTTAGTGTATCCTTTCATCTCTCCATCATTAATCTGTGTCTGCGTGTGGATCTGTCTGTACAGGTACCTGTCTGCCTGTTTGTTGGTCTGTTTGTTGGTCTGTCTGTCTATCAGTAAGATAGTTTGGTTTTATCAACTGAGTTGATAATGTGAATTGGCCACCGTAAAGAGATTCAGAAGCTGACGTTACGAGCGCTAGCCCTTCGTCGGAGCGAATCGAGGAATTGTGGGTTGTGTGTGGTTTATATACAGAAATATGGAGCTACGCTATTGGTTGGTGCCTGGCAACGTGAAAAACAGAATAAATTAGTTTAATGAAAAGCGTTGGTTGATACCTTGAGGATTAAGAGTACCGATTTGAAAAATAAATTTTTGTTCTAGAGTTTTGCCAATGTCATCCGGCTCTTAAATATACCTTGGAAATTTCCGATACTTCTTTAGCATTTCTAGATATTAAGGTTTTTGTCGAAGGCAACGGTTTATGCACCAGTGTGCACTACAAACCCACAGATTCTCATAGTTATTTGTTGTATTCATCTTCGCATCCATCACATGTCAAGAATTCCATTCCTTATTCTCAGTTTCTTAGACTTCGTCGCCTTTGTAGTGAAGACTCTGATTTTTCCTTAAAATCAGAAGAAATGTGCGAGTTTTTCGACAAACGTGGCTATCCTGCCTCTGTTGTTGAAGCAGGCCATCATCGCGCCCAACAAATTGATCGGTAGTCAGCACTACAAACGTCTCAGAAGGGGAATAACAATAGAATTCCATTCACTCTCACATTTCACCCTCACAACCACGCAGTTAAATCCATCATTCTAAAAAACTTTAAATTACTTCAAAATGATCCCGATACTGGCAGAATCTTTTCGCAACCGCCATTAATTTCATTCAAACGCGACAAAAACATAGGTAACTTTTTAGTCAGAAGTGCTTTTCAAACGAGTGAACAACCCGGTACTTTTTAATATGCACGCGCACGATGCAAAACATGTCCTTTCATTTGCAACGTTGAAAAATTGTCGGGACCCAAGCGATCTATTAAGATCAGTGATCATTTTACCTGTACCTCAGCCAATGTCATCTACTGTATAACTTACACCCTTTGCAAAAAGTTATATATCGGCGAAACAGGTACACGACTAGGCGACCGATTTCGAGAACATCTTCGCGACGTAGAGAAAGACGACAAAAACGCATCTAAACCGGTCGCTAGACACTTTAATCTGCCGAATCACTCTACGCAACATATGACAGTCTGCGGCCTCTCCCTACATCAAGGAAGCACAGAAAGCCGCAAAACTCTAGAACAAAAAATTATTTTTCAAATCGGCACTCTTAATCCTCACGGTATCAACGAACGTTTTTCATTTAACTAATTTATTCTGTTTTTCACGTTGCCAGGCACCAACTAATAGCGTAGCTCCATATTTCTGTATATAAACCACACACAACCCACAATTCCTCGATTCGCTCCGACGAAGGGCTAGCGCTCGAAACGTCAGCTTCTGAATCTCTTTACGGTGGCTAATTCACATTTTATCAACTCAGTTGATAAAACCAAATTATCTTGTAATACTCCCACCGACGCAGCACCACAGTTTCTTTAGAAACTTACCCCCTTTACTCGTTTATTAGCTAGAAATGAGTTCGGGAGGGCAACTACATGCAGAGACAATAGGTCGGCCTGGGTTGTTAGGTTTGTGAATTTTAGGTAAAAAGTAAATACATGAAGTTCTAGGAGTTGTGATGATGAGATTAGTAGCAGAAGTCGGCAATTCTTGTTTGACTATAAGATCATTAACAGTGCTCTGGACAATTTGTTGGTTAGTGGAAGTGGGATCTTTTTCGACTTTAGCATAAAAGGAGGTGTCAGAAAGTTGCCGCAAAGCTTCTTTTTGGTGGAGGTCGGCCCGCCAAACAACTAAAGCGCCGCCTTCGTGGGCCGCTTTCACAATTATGTCTTTGTGCTTACTAAGATTTTTTAGCGCCGCCCTCTCTTCCGAAGAAAGGTTGGAAAATTTGGTGTTTCTATTGAACTTTAGTTTATTGATGTCATGACGGCAGTTATTGATAAAAAAATCTAAAGAGGCAAACTGGCCCTCTGGGAGAGTCCAATTCGATTTGCGAGTCTGGAGTGTCTCG
>JAEMPF020031635.1:7500-20423 GCA_022496165.2 Catalaphyllia jardinei
GATATCCAATTAGTGAATACTGTTACTAGAAAATAAAAGTTACAGTACTGTTAATCTCTCTACAGTGGCCTCTCAGACTGTTAATCACTGAGATAGACTGAATCTCCAGCTGTCTCTTCCCTTTACCCTAAGGGGGGCATGAGAGAAAAACCATGCACCTCTCTGGATAAGGGGAAGAGATGGCTGAAATTCAGACTCTCACTGAGACAGATTCCAAAACAGGCCATGTCAGGTTTAATTTTAAGTTTTTCTAGTCAAACTTAGAATAAAATAAACTTATTTCTTTGCCAAGGCTTTCTACTGTGCAGGTCACTATAATAGCTCTAATCAAGAAAAGCAGACATGCAAGATGCTAACACACATGCGATTCACCAGGATTCTTAATTCTTTCCATTGCTTTTTGAAATAGCAGTTTCAATTTCATCTTTGTCAGTGTTTTATCATCTTGTCACCTTAAATTTGTACAATGTACATAGATACGCACTGTGACCAACAAGGCTCATTTGTTCAGCAAGAAAGTAAACATCACATGGAGGTAGCTATTGCTAGAAATATATTATTTTTGTAACTGCATAGATATGAACAGCGTAAGTGCATGCAATTGTTATTTCCTTGTCAACAAAATTAACCATTTACCTGAGAGAATATTTTGTATACTATTAATCCATTCCTGACACAAAGATGTATCATCGCAATCAAACACAAATGCTTTATCCCGCCATTTATGTTTTCTTGTTCTTTTTATGGCATAAACACAGAATGAGGAACTTTTCAGTGACGCCAACTCAATTTCTTCTCCTGTTGATTGATTTGCGTTGAATTTATGAGGAACAACGGCAAAAACCTCAGACAAAAGCAATGACCTCTTAAAGCATGAATTCCCTGAGAAAAGAGAATGAGCCACATATAATTAAAAAAATAAAACAAATACTAAAAATAACATGCATGTAGGTATTAATTATAGTGTACATAGTACTTAATGTCTCTGTTTGTAATGGAGATTATACATTCAATCTCATGTCCAATTGGACACATCGTCCAATATTTTCTATTATTAATAGTAAATAACTTGACTGTTTGAGACCATGCCACACTGGGAAAATGTCAGTCTTCTGCTGTTAGGGTGTAAAGTGTTCCACTTTTTTATCAGAAATAAATGTTTGTCCCAACATCCAATCTGTTCAGTTCATCCCTTATTCCCGAAGTGAGTCTTTTCTATAAGAATCTTGATGTGCTTAATCTGTACTGTCATTAGAACTATACGTACGTACATGCAGATATAACTGAAAGGCCACAATTACATTTTAAACAATAATATTATTGGATCATAAGGTTTTTGTGACATCTCGAATAATCAAGGTCAAGGTAAGGGTTATCAGCCAAAGGCTTCAGCTGATAACCCTTAACTTGACTTTGATTATTCTGAATATCACAAAAGCCGAATCTCGTAATAATATTATTGTTTTATTGATAATGGTAATAGGACTGAGTGGAATCCAATTCGGTCTGTAATCATACTAGTGATTAACAAAATCGGACGACCACGAAGCGGGAGTCTGATTTGTTAATCACAAGTATGATTACAGACCAAATTGGACAACACAATGTCCTGTTACTAATTAATCAAAACTATGACAAAATTTGAGAAAGGAACAAAGCATCGATTGAGTGCTGAACGATTTTAAAACATTGTTAAGAATGCTGAAAAACCCAGCAGTTTACAAAGTGCACCGTAACAGCGCGTGCAAAATGGCGCGTATTGTCCAATTACAAGCATGACGCGTGCAACTGTCCAATTAATGCTCAAATCAGGCTGCTGATAGCCAAACACGTTTGAAAATTTTGTTATAGTTTTGATTATACATGGAACGAAGAAAATGGAAGTCATTTTTTTGCTTCTTTGCTGGCGGGAAAGTGTGAGAACTTGACATGATTACCCATAACCTTTAATAAGTGTCGTTGACATGATTATTGTATAATCTGCAGTTATGATGTCACGGGTGCTGATTTTGAAAATTCACTGTACGCTTCCGGCCAATCAGAAAAGAGTTAGAGAGTTCATGTATAATAATCTTCAAAATGATTAAGCTGATGCTTGGTTAACAGCAGTCTGAAATATTTTGAATGGTTTAAAATGTACATAATGCATAATACACAATCTCACGCAGGGTCCCTAGCAAAGCAATAAACTTAAATTCTTAGCCTCCCTTATCGTTGCCTAGCCACATTTATGGTTGTTGAAAGATGCTTTAAAGACCTGAGTTATTGGCCAAGAATCAATGGCTGGAATCAATCAATCAAATGCACGAATCAATTGGATTCTTTTCTTTCTTAAAGAAAATGAACAAACGATAGCCTAGCGAGTTACTTCGTAAAGATAACTAGAATTTTTCTTCCACTAAAACGAGCTGGGAACCGAAATTCAATTGTATCTCGAAGTCGATGCACCTTAAGCAGCCTTAAATTAAGCCAGGAAGAATTTTTTTCAAAACAAATTCTCTACTCTTAAATTGCATGGAAATCTCGTAAATCATTTGAGGACATTCCGCGTTCACAACTC
Source organism: Catalaphyllia jardinei (assembly GCA_022496165.2). Taxonomy (NCBI): domain Eukaryota; kingdom Metazoa; phylum Cnidaria; class Anthozoa; order Scleractinia; family Caryophylliidae; genus Catalaphyllia; species Catalaphyllia jardinei. The sequence goes on from JAEMPF020031635.1 coordinate 10,061, forward strand.
AGATTTACGAACAATGTCTCCGAAATCTTGTCACTGTTTTTGCACAGCGTGAAAAACTTGTATTAATGAGAAAGTCTGGGTATAACCATGACATTTACAATGCGTGGGTTCGTATTAGGAAATTCTTTTTCCAATATGTGCTTTCGCTATGATTACATTATTACAAGATTTCTTACCTACTCCGTGTTCCTCAATGCCAACATGGCCCCAAGACAGAGATGAGTCCGACAAAACTACATCAAAAGACTTTCCGTCAACATCCAATACGGATCTCATCACTACAGAACCACTCGCCATGTTTGTTTCTTTCTTTGCCGCTGGGAATAGTTTCCAGGTCTCCTCTTAATTTATTCAGACTAGAAAACAATGATGCAAGGCTGATAATGCGTAGAGAGCTTAACGGGGCAACGACACGATAGAGTCCAAACTGAAAGCCATGAATTGCAACCGTGGACAGCTGTTTCGACCTTATTGGGTCTCGTCAGCACGGTGTAGCAAGTTGTGAAGTAATCAGCTGCTCGACTGACATCCACAAAGATGGTGATGACCTCAGATGAAACTCAAATCCAAATTCTTGCCCATTGGCCAATGTCAGTCGGGGAGAGGGGCGCTGGGCGCTGGGCGCTGGGTGTGTGTAAATTTTGTGAGTGAGCGGGGAGGAATAGGGATTGATTAGCCCGACTGGGGAGGCGAAAGATGTCAAACTTACTTTTGGTCAAGATTTAGATTTTTGTAAAAATCAGAAATTTAAATTGCGTTAAGGGGGGATTCTACCCGATTAAAGCGATGAGGAGTGAAATTTGAAGTAGTGTTAAAAGGGTTGGGAACACTACCAGACAGTTGACCCCCCCCCCCTCAAAAAAGAGCCCCAGGTTCGTAGGGGACTGTTTGGTGTCCGTCTATTAACTCGACACTTCAAATTTCAATTTTCCAAATCCATCAAATCTTCCATATTTCATATTTTCCTCGATTTAGCCTATCCTCTGAGAAAAAATATCTCTTTCCCAAAATGGCCCCAAAATTTAGACAAAACGGCAAAATATTGGTTAGTGTTCTAAATGGAGGGATTTGGCGTTGCTTGAAACGTGAACAAGATGTTGACACAAAGACCAGGTTGAGCGACGTCAAAACAGCCTTCAGGTGAAATCTCGCCTTAATTCGAGGAATCGAACAAAGGAAGCTAAAACTAATATAGTAAAATCGTATAGTAATAAAGTTAAGTTGTAATATAGTCCGGGTATAGCACGTTTGTCAATACGATATAAAATCAAAGTGGAAGAAGGAACTGTTTTGTGACACGGTGTGATCAGTTCAAGGGTGGTGTTCTTCATGATCAGAGCTACATACATGATAATGGTGTTTAGGACAAAAGAAACAAAAACTTTGGAGATGAAAATGGTTTTACTTTATTCCATTATAGTACATTCTAATTTATACTTAAATTAAAAAAAAGAAGAACAAAGAAACACATGGCCGACTGTTTTTATTCAGAGCTAAGAAGAATGGAGGGAGTAAGTCTTAGCAGGACGCAGCGGCGCGAGCCATGATGGTTTCGCTTTTGTGTAGCAGTAAGTTCAATGCTTCTCTACTCGTTTTTGTTAGCAGAACAACGTGAAGAGAAGCTTATTATTTCTTGGATCGAGGTTGAATGCAATGCAATGGCGGATGAGATCCTTGCCATGTCACGCAATCTTCGACAAAGCGTTATGCATGTGGATTTGTGGATTTCTGAAAGCATTAATTAATCACCGAAGTATTTTATCACATCGAGCTCGCGTTTTAGCTATATGACGGTTTTTACACACCAGCAAAGTTAGCTAAAATTCTAGGTTTTACACGAAAATTTTGGGCCAATCAACAATGATCGCATTTTGCAAAAAGGTGTTAAATCGCCTCAGTCAGATTGCATTGTGGGTAATTCAAAATGGCGATAACTAATCTGGTCGATCGGTGGAGCGTTTCCCAAACATGAGCTATAAACAAAGAAATCAGCTCCTTACTGCATCATCCAAAGGTACGAATCTTTACCTTGGCTAATGCCTTTAGTATCCCTTACTTTAATGCTTACGATCGACGCTTCGAGTTTTGTTTAATTGCCGAGTCCGGGGCGGTGCTTCTAGAATTTCGCCGCAGCGTTATTGTCAAAATTTTTCCTCGGTAGCTAATCTATTTTCTCTAAGCCCGTGGACAGGAAATAACATTTGCACACACCCAGATATGTGTGGAGAAAGGGCAATTAACGTCACTTTCCTGACTTGCCATGGTGACTTATCCATTAGAAGAAAACAGAAGAAAAATACAGAAGCGCCTTCCAAGATTTTGTTACATTTTTTTCTTTAGTGCCTTAAAATTATTAACGATGCAATTAAATTGTGGACAAGTAACCTCTAGAAAGCTGCAGTACCGTTGAAAATTGCTTTTTCGTCCAAGATTGCCGAGATTCAACGGATTTACTATCGGAGAAGTAGGAATTTCCGAGTCACTGTAGATAAATTCGGATCATTAGCCAGGTTGAAGTTCAAATTTTGCTTTGTAAATTTGTAGACTCTTGTGGCGACCAAGTTGCCGAATGAAGTGAAGTTGGGACTGCTCTATGGCTTGAAGCTTTGTGCTTTTACCCAGGATCTAACAAATTGGGGATGAAGAAAATTAAACGAGCTCTCTCACTGAAAGGCAAGGGAGCTGATGACACGCTTTCTGAGCTCGCCGAGCAAATGTCCCTCGATGTGAACGGCAAAGACAATGGTGAGTTGGGTTGTCATGTTATCGCGCGCTTACTTGCAAATCATGTTTAAGCTGCAGATTAATCGATGTTTTTAGAAGTGTATGATACTGGCTAGTGGTTCAAAATACATTCACTTCTACTCATTAAAATTGTAGCTTTATTTGTCGTACGCGTAGATACAAGGAAGCTTAATTTTCTATGTGTTTGCAAATATTTGTAGCAAGTGACATTGAGGGTTATATTGGAGATCTGTTTCAATCAATATAACGTCAGCTTAACCTTAAACCCGTGTTATGTAAAATTTGTTCGGTTTTAAATGACACAAAGATGAAGTGCATTTTTGACTTCGTTAACAACTTTGATATTGGCGCGTGGGTTTTTTTCGTATGATACTGTATTCAACAAGTGAAGAATTAAGTTACAAACTATGTAATTTCTTATGTCTGATTGAAGCGTTGTTGTTTAATAACATGCAAGAGAACTGAAATTACTTCATGTTTACAGGATGGACGGTTGAGTAAACATATAAGTGATTTGATTTTCCTTTACGCAAGTGTTTTTCACAATATGCGTGCATTTATTGCGGATTTTATTCTGCGCTTCATATAAAGCACTTTAAACTCTCGTGACAGAAGCTACAAACACCTTCTGACAAAGGGTATCTATGTACTCATTTCCTGACGAAGATTCCGATTTCTTTTTGTGGCATAAGCATAATTTTCTGTCAATATTTGCGATGCATTTAGTGAGTCGCAAAAATAATAAACAGATCACATTGAAAATGATGCTGGATTCTGTTTCCGTACACAAAGGTTAAAGGTGTCGTTGGCTTGAACAGAGAATGCGTTTTAAAAAAAACACTGTTGTACATGTTGTAAAGCAGATAATTTGCAGTCTACTTCTTTGTTCCCCAAATATTTTTGGTGGATAAATTTGTAAGACTTCGGTTGTCAATGCAGTATTATGTTATGTGTACTTCCATTTGCTTTTAGGAGCAATTAACCATAACATGGAATGATTTGCAGGCCCGTAAAATATTCTGTTTCTTTTGCATAAAACTTCATCATTAACTTTGACGTCAGAGGTATTAAAAATTCATATATGTGGAGAAAGAAAAAACAATTTTGACTTAAAATTTTATCTCTCCAGTGACTTTGGAAGATAAGATAAAAAACGATTTTCAAATTTGATGTTTTTCTTCAAATCTGTTTCCTTTCACAAACAAGATACTTAAATTTAGAAATACATGTATTACATATTGACAATGCATAATTCCCAAGACATTAATACATACATGTACATTTAAATTATAGGCAAAATTCTCTTTTTCTTTTAATTAAATTTAACCTTTTATCTCTCTAAAGATATTTGTCAGAAAAAATTTTCTTCATGTGTCAGTGTTTCTGGTATGAACTGTAATTTGCTAAATCCTTGGAACTTTTTTAAAGGAAGGTGAAGTGTGATCATCGTAGTAAATCTTCCAATTTAAGAAATTGGAAAGAAGAAGCCTGAAAAAAAATCAGGGCTTTTTTTTTTCAGGCTTCTTTTTTCCAATTTCATAAATTGGAAGATTTGCACACTTCACTTTCATCTACAACCGCAGTACAAATATGAATTATTTCATATATATTTCACATGGAGCCAAATTGCATACTTTAAGCGTTGAATTGCTTTGAGTCAATTCAGCCTGCAACTGTGTATATATTTAGAACAAGCCCTAACATTTCACAGTAACCCATGCCATATTGTTATTGTGATCCAGAAATAACAGAACTGTAAAACCTTTTGCTAGAGACATCTTTAGCCTTGCCGGTCAAAATCCATTGGCTAAAAGTTTTTCCCTGTTCTAATTCTCAAATCTAGAGTAATTTCTTCTATTGGCACTCCAATCATATATGAAACTAAAGCGTTGTTTCACATCACCTGTCTGCCATGTTGTATCAATCCCAAAGTGCGTTGCATGGTATGTGTAATGCAGTCCAGGACAGATGTAAGATGACAGACAAATAGCTGAGCTACTGGACAATAATATTTATTATTGTTGGTTTTTATCCCAGCAGTCTGTTTATATGGCATCCAAATTATGCAACTTAGGAGAAGAAGAAGTACAAAAGTTACTTTTATATAATTAAAAAAAAAATTAAAACATTTGGGAAAAGGTAATTCTGTACTGTTTTCAAAACTGTTTTCCTGTTTCTGAAAACATTGTGTTGTTTATAAGCCTTAACAAGATTCATGGCACTAAGTACATGCAAGCTTTATGTAAATTGAATGTGTACTGCTTCATTTTTAACTATTTCTTTTTTATTTTACTTGTGTCCAAATTGAACATGAAATTTTGTCACAAAATTTCTCCTTTACTGATCATTTCCCATGATCACTGGACATGGAACTGAAAAAGTGTTTCTGAAGAAATTTGACTTTGTAATAATGAATCACCAGGCAATTGTCTGGTCTCTCCAGACGAGAATCATCTTTCATGACACTATTGTCTACAAGGGATGGCGCTTATGTGAAGCTATGCAGATGTAAGAGTGGAGCTCAATATTAATGTTACTGCCTTGATTTATTAAAAGAAGGGCAAAATTATTGTTATTGAAGTAACATACAGTTGGAATGCTAATTCACTTGTGCATCTTGGTTTACTGGATTCTCTTTGACCTTCATGATTTGCCAAAGTTAATACCAGGGCATCTGACATGATGTAGTGGTGTGGATTGGCATAATCTCCCACTTCCGCATCCTCCGCATCCTTGGGGCATTTTTCCGCATAAAACTGGAAAATTGCTACATGTAAGTGAGAAGGCAACTGCTTACCATCCTCAGAAGCAAAAATAGCAAAGAGATTGATCATTTTGAGGGAGTTATTCAGCCAAAACAGCGACAAAAATACGCCTTTTTGTTCGTAAACAATTATATTAAACCTCCAGCCATTCCATGCATCTTCTAGTGATAGGACTGGGTTTCTAGTTTTGCGATCTCCGCTATCTAGTTTTCCTCGTCCGATTTAATGCCTGGTTACTAAGCTTTGGACTTTGGACAAACTAAACAATGTAAACTTATGGAAAACTGCTTTGAACAAAGAAATACCTGTCCATGAATGGCAGCAAAAGGTCAAACATAAAATAAAGGACTGAAATTCTCGGTAAGACATTAACATGTATCTCATATGTCGGAAAAAGCCAAGGGAACAACTCTATTAATTTTCCAAATTTCCGTCATAATCAGAGCGTCTTTTCCTCATAATATTGCCGAAAATGTCCACATAATTTTCCATTTCTCTCCGCACCTTATCAGATGGCCTGTTAATACAGTGTTCTTTGGTTTGGTTTTTACAACACTCAATTGAGAACTGGTCTGACTATCATTTTATAAACAGTGGTAGTTATTTTCGGTAAAAATGAAGAAATCCCAGATATTTGAAGATAAGCCTGCAGGGTATTAAAGCAAACAAAACTGGGGGCCCCCCCATTTCCCCTCTAACTCAACGTCTGGATCCACCACTTCATTAGAATGCTATACATGTGTGAAGCAATATTCAATATCTCCAGTATTTAGTATCAATCTACAGTAACTACAAACTTGTACAGATACTCATACCAGACTAGTAAAATATCCTGCCAGAAATAGCAGCCACACACTGGACACATATTTTTTAAAGAACTGGAGCCAATGGATTTTACAGTTCTCCACTTATACTGTAGTCCAATTGCTATTAATTACTGTTACCCTCCGTACAGTGTAACATGTAATATTATTTATGTTGCTAAAGTGCTTTTCTCGGCCCTAACGTAATAATAGCTTAGGCTGCATTCTACCAGTATGGGCCCTTGAATGTGTTCTATCAATGATGACATGTAAACAATAATTGTTCAATCAATCAATCAATCAATCATTTTATTTAGTAATGCAGGTTACAAAATGGCAGCCATAAGGCTGATGTGGACCTACAACGAACTAATAAAATGTGAAACTAACATAATTTGTAAAATCACCCTATAGTATTTAAATATGTCATCATTGATTATGCCTAATAATTTGTCCTTGTTTAGGGTTTGATTACCAGAATGGGCCAATGAAAGATGAGTTTGAAGCAGGAATAGAGACAGCAGATGAATTTCACCAAGTTCCTATGAGAAAACCAAGGTCAAAATCAGTAAGTACTTTAAAATTTCTCCTCTAAATTGTAAATTTTATACCATTAATCAATCAATCAATCAATCATTTATTAATTAAAATAATTGATAATTGTTTTATTATACATTGAACAGAAAAAACCCAAAGTCATGCTTTTGCTTCTTCACTGACGGCAAGCAACACAAAGCGCGCAAACTCGACATGATTACCCTTAGAAATCATGCTTTGCTGTCATACATGACATGAGCGGGGAGCCTCAAACCAAACAACACTCCATCAATATTGGGGGGAGGGTGAATATTTTCTGGAACAACATATTATAGATGTATGTTATGTAAGATAGGTAAATTAAATGTATATTTTGTACAATGCATATTGGATAAATTTATACTACCAAAATGATACCGATCTTCCCCAGGTAGTAGACAGGTGGAATCTGCAGGTGCATTGGAAACAATGATTATTAATAGCCATCATGATGATTTATCATAAGAAAGATTGCAGAATTTTTATCATGACAGTTGCATAGATTGTCTGGAAAGCCAACCAAGTATTTCCATTTAGCATCTAAATTTCTACTTTAAAAAGAACTTAAAGGTACCTCATACAGTGTATTTGGACAGAATTTCTTGTTCTGATACAATAAATTTGTAATATGCTCTTATTTATAATAATTTTAATAAAATTATGCACATGTAGTTTGGTACACCAGTTGAAAACTTTAATTAGGTTTACAGTGAAGAAAAAATTCAAATTAAGAGCAATTCAGCTCTTTTTTTGGAGGCTGCATCTATTACATGTAACTTAGTTTGTATTTTGATAATGATGTGGCTTGCTTATTAAAGAAGAATAGAGTATTGCCAGTTACTGATCTGCATGACTTTTTGTCTTTGCATGGATGATAAAATAAATTTTAAGAGGTTATGTAACTGTAGTGATTCACAGAAACGCTGTTTACATCTGTACTGAGCAGCTGATGTAAAGTTATGTTTAATTAATTAGTAAATGTCTCAATCTGTTTTATGCAACTTATTATACCTCCTGCATAAACATTTTATATCAGGATTTTTTCAGCCTTTTCAGTGGTAAAGAAATTGTATGGACCTGTACAGATCAAGGCTACAGTGCAGATTTAAACATTGAAAGGATTTGTTTTGTTTTTCCTTTTCTTTTCCATTTTAGACTGTCTCTGCACCAACAAACTCCAGCAAACGCCTTTCATTACCTGTTCTTCACTATGGAACATCACTGAATGATATCTCAATGAGAAAAAGTCCAGCCCACAGAACAAGAAGTTCAACAGAGTTTGGCTCATCAAAGAGTCCTCCATATGGCAGTGAGCAGCATCTCAGTCGACGGAGTAGGAGAATGTCTCTTGTAAGTCTTTAGCGTGATGATATCAACTTACTGCTCATTATGTTAAACCATAAGTTAAGTAAGGGACGATTAGTGAGTTGTAAATTGAAAGTAAAACATGATGCGGGACATAATGTCAAATCTTGGCTATAATTCCTATCGACTTGCTGATTTTATGGCAGATAGATTCTATGTGATATTTCCATGAAAGATTTGAGTCAATCATTAAGCCAAGATTTTTTACATAGACTTTCATTTCAAGGTTTGCGTAGGTATTAGTCACAGGGTCAAATTCTAATCCTATTGGTATGAAAAGTATTCGTTTGCATAGCTTTATGTGCCCCGTATGCAAATCAAGGCTGGCCAGTAAGTGATGTTGGTTGAATTACTTATTACAGTTAGATATTAAGATACATGTATGATGATCATAATCCATATTCTCAGTATGATACCTGGTTCTGTGCATATTCACTGTCGATGTCCCTGAGTTATTTTGGCCATGTACATATAAGGAAACCTGAAAATACGTGTCTGTAACTTACAATGTGGTTTGTCAATAAGATAGAAAAACATCAAAGATATTATGAAATATTTAATGAACCATAAAGTATCAAGAATGGATAAGGATGGAGGGTCATTCCACATGAGAACACATTTACATGGATTGCAAGTGACGAACTTAAAAAAATAATGCTAAACTTTTAAAGATGCACAAATTGTGATATAGCACCCTTAGGATGGCAATGTAATTTTGTTCATCAGTGGAAGGGTTAAGTGTATTTGTTACCAATGTGTAGCTAATTAAGAACATTGGTTTATTTCTCTTCACAGTCGGAGCTTGGCTATGGAAAAATGGAAACATATGTCAAGTTGGACAAATTGGGAGAGGCGAGTAGTTTAATAATATTTAGTTTCATAATTTTATTTAATAGATTTTCAAATGTTCTGTTATTTACTGACTAGGACATATCTAAATTGTTGTAGATATTCATTCATGTGCATTGAATTGAATTGCATACAAACTGACAGAAGCAGTTCTTACTTGATCATTTTTAACATTGCTTACAATAGACTTTTAATGCTATGTCTAGTTTTAAACCTTATTTTTAGCTTCGCGTTTTTAACTTTTATCATTTCTGTATTTTAGACTTTTTAATGTATGTTTTTAGACTTTTTATTTTCTTGAGGACCCTCCTGAAAACCACCACTAGGTGATTGGAGGCCTCCTTGTAAAATATTAGTACATAGTTTATTATTATTATTATTATTATTATTATTATTATTATTATTATTATATTATTATTATATTATTAAAAAGCAAGAGAGCTATGCCACAACAATTTCATGGGTCAGGGCGAAAGTGTCCTTTGCAATTTTGCGGAGCGCGCTCCTATGCCTAAGGGGATCGAGAACCCCGAGAAGGAGGAACTTAGTTATTAAGGACAGTGATCTGGAAATAGAGAAGGGTCAAGCAGGACTTCCCTAGACTCAATAGCTATAGACACTCTATTATTGGAATGTACATGGAGATTTTTTATTTTTTAAAAATTGTATAAACAGTTGTAATAGTAGTAGTATTAGTTCTTATTGTTTTATAATCAACAATGATGCTAATAATTACTCGAATATCCTTTTAGCCTTTTTATTCATGTAAGTAATTTATGGTGAAGTTTTCAATAAAGTTTATTATTATTTTTTATTTTTAAAAAAAATTATTATTATTATTATTTCTACTTTCATCACAGTCTCTGCTGGTGTTCTTTATGTGCGTCAGCCGGGTGCAAACCATGCACCTAGGGCATCGGTCACCCAAGTCAATCTTTCTGTTCAAATACTGAGCACCTTTCTGAGGATTCATGCAGATCCCAACATGCAGATCTTTTGGATTTCTGTCGCATTAGCTCTCTTGGATACTTTCTCGATGTTTTCTATCATCCCCTTCTTTACTGTTCCAAGCGCACCAACAACTACAGGGATCACTATTGTTTTCATATGCCACATTCTCTGTATTTCTAGTTCTAGGTCTTTATACTTGCTTTTCTTTTCGATTTCCTTCCTTCCTTCCTATTAATTCGATTTCCTTCCTTCCTATTAATAATATTATTATTATTATTATTATTATTATTATTATTATTATTATTATTA
>JAEMPF020031636.1:0-5000 GCA_022496165.2 Catalaphyllia jardinei
ATATACTTTCTTACCGTCCTTGTGAGCCACAACTTTCAGATGCCCATACAGCTTTGGAAGATTGATAACCAGACCACCATACTGTCCTCTTTGTGTAGGCGTTTCGTTTTGGTTGATTGTACCTAATGAAACCAGTACCTGTTGAAGTGGGGGGTTTTGGTGGTATTTGTGGTTTTGATTGTCCTTCTGCGCCCAATTTTGCGACTTTCACTAATCTTAAATATCCACTTAGTGCTTTTGACTCTTTTTGTGCAGTTTTCTTGATGACTGAATTTTTGCTATTCATTTTGCCTGTTGTGCTAGATATTTTTTTTTAACCTCAGATTCTAATGGAATATTTGTTAATGTTGGATCGAAACCGAATTTTTTTATGATTTCTGTATCACTGGGATTTAATAAAGATTGGGGTTCTTCTTTTCCTTTTTCTCCTTTTTCTACTTCTTCTCCTTCTTCCCCTTCTTCTCTAATTATATTCAACGGATCGAAATCAGATGGCAAATCATCTACCCATCTTTGAATTCCAGATACAGATCCTTGTTTAGACATAATATCACTCAATACATCAACAGACTTGATCAACTCCGATTGATTCTCTTTTAATTGTTTAATGACTTCATCCTGTTTTTGGTCAACGGTTTCTTTGTTTTCTTGTAGTTTTTCAATTAACTTGTTCTGTTTTTCATTAATTGTTTTCTTGACATTTTTCTGAACATCAATGGAAGGTTTTAATATTTCTGATGCATCATAATACAAATCCTGTTCTTGTGTTTGATAAGCCTTGATAACTTTGTGTACTTCTTTCACCTTATTTCCAGCTTCAATTTTATTGTTAATGAGCTTTTGAATTTGTTCAATATCCATATATTAGTATGTTAGATAAAATAACTTATCTCAACTTATCTCAACTTATCTCAATTTATCTCAATTTATCTAACATACTCATATATATGGACATACCAAACTATGATAGTGGTGAGAAATCAAATAATTGTTTCAAACAATTATACAGATACATGCCAAAAAACACATTCAGGATGCTCATAGCGGGTAACTCTGGATCAGGCAAAACGAATCTATTGAGTCATATTTTACAACATCCACTGATTTATTATGATCAGATCCATTTGTATGCCAAAAATCTAGATCAAGATAAGTATATAAATTTAATTGACAAGATGAGTGGAATAAGTGAACATGTTGGTTACCCGGTTTTGGTAGCGAGCAATGATGAAATCATACCTGTTGACCAGCTACAAGACACCGATATGCAGAGAGTTGTTATATTTGATGATTATGTGTGTGAAAAAGTGCAGAAACCTCTGATAGACTATTTCATTCAAGGACGACATAAAAACTGCTCTGTGATATATCTCACACAATCCTTTTACGGATGTCCTAAAGCGATCAGATTGAATTGTAGTCATTTTTGTTTGTACGATTTTCCATCCTCAAGAGAAAGGAATCTGATATCTCAAGAATTAGGAATTGATAAAGAAAAGTACATCAAAGCAGCTGATAAACCATACTCTTTCTGCTATGTAGACAAACCAATGAAAAAAGTGAGGAGAAACTTTTATGGAAATATCTAATTTATTAGTATATGGGAATATTTAATGACTATTCACGAAACGATCATATTAATCAGATCAAAACTTCTGAACGAGGATCACCAGGACCACAAGGACCTCCTGGTGTTGGATTCAAGTTAACTGATAATGGTAATTATGATATTGATGGAAAACGATTGACTGATGTAGCTGACTCATTTAATGATGGTGATGCAGTCAGTTTGAAAGTGTTGAAAGAACATACTAAAGTCAGTCAAAATAGTTATCATTTACAACCAAGTTTTCGATTTTATAAAGACTTTGGTGATAAGAGTCAATTAACTGTAAAACAACCACCGAAAACATCACAAGACCATTTTTTTCAAAATCATAAAGCGCATAATGATGCTTATATAGTTGAGAAAGAAGGTTATGATACTGGTTTTGGTGGGCAAGCTTGGTCTAGTATAAAAATGAAAGGTAATCAATTAGAGAGTGGTAGTTACACTTCTATTTTTGAAATATTTGTTATTGGTGATGCTGGTGGTTTTCTTGTTGATGATACAATAATTTTCAATGTCCATGTTGACAGTCATTTCGTCATGAAAACATTTGACAGTGATAAAATTGATGGTAAATACACCAAATCAATCATTCAATTCACAACTGATGGAAGAGCTGGAGTAGATGATGGGATAAGATTTCAACTTAGATATTATGGTTCTCAATACAATAAAAACATTAAATTTCTGTTTTATTCAAGAGTGGTGAAGGGTAAATACTCAACAATTTTCGACCATACTATTTTTAATGTCCGTGATGTTGTTGATAATCATATAATTCTCTATTTTGAGAATTTAAATCTCAATGGTAATCTTATTGATGGTTTAGGTGATCCTGTAGCATACGATAATGCTGCTAATAAGAAGTACGTTGACATTGAAATAGCAAAAGTCCATATAGATACTACACCATTACTTCCCAGAAATGGAAGCAGACCAATGTTTGGAGATCTAAATATGGAAAACAATTATATTATCAATGTTAACAATGTCTCTGATCATCAACCAGATGATGAATATAGTGTTATAATAAAAGATTTGAGAAGTGTTGTTAATAAAGGATATTTGAACTCAAATGTTATAAAATTAAAAGATAAAGATGGAAAACAATACTTTGATCTCAATCAAAATATAATAAAAAATTGTGAACCCTATTATGATGGTATTTTTGATGATAACAGTTTAGTCAGCAAAGCATTTGTCGATTCTCAAATTGCTAAAATACCACATGCTGTAAATACTGATAAATTTATTAATATTGATGGAACAGTAGCTATGAATGCAGATTTTAATGCTGGTGGACATTTTATTGATAATGTTAAAACAATTGTTGAAGATGATGGAGAAAATCCAAATTATGAACAAATAAAACATAAAGCTGTTAATTTTGAACTTTTAAAAAGTACACGAGACTATTTAGTCCGTTTTATTTCTGAGATAGATTACTTATTAACAGATGGAAGTGAAGCAATGACTGGAAATTTAGATATGGGAAATCAAAATATAATTAATTTGAAAGAAGCAGAAGATCACCAAGCCACATATGCTGCTAATGTAAAATTTGTCGCTAATGCAATTGTTGATAATAATAAAGTTATAAATGGTATAATTGATAAGAAAATAAAAGAATCAGAAGAGAATTCAATTGAGTCAATCAATAAAGAAAATGTATTCAAAAGAGTGATGGACAATGATGAGTTCAAAGAAGATGATGATGACATTCATAAAATTGGAGTTCAGAATAAAGATTTTCATTCAGTGAATAAAAAAGCTTACGAATTCAAAATTGATTATGATTCAAGTATAGGTTATTATAGTACCAGACTATCAATTGATTTGGTATATTTACCAAAAGGTTCTTACACAATGGTTTATGAAATGTATGTTGAAGATGGTATTACAATTGATGAGATAAATGCATCAAGTGGAACTCTATCAGTGATTAAAATAAATTCAAAAATAAACGGAATAAGTACAAGAAGCATCATCCATTTTTCTAAAAACATCATCTTTCCCAGTTTTGATGATTTAGATATTGACATATGATTGAAAAGTAAAACTGATCCACAAACTACTATTTTTGTTATTGTTTATGATGTTAAGGGTCAAGTTAATGATGTACCAGTAAATCTATGGGATCGTCTTTATTATTATGATAATGATTCCATCAAATATGAGGCACCAATCGATATGAAGAATAAAAAAATAACAGGAGTTGCTGATGGTACTGAAGACAGTGATGTTATTACAAAATCACAATTTGATAGATTCATTATAGAAAAAACATATTATTATTACACATATAATTTGAATCACAACAACACAAAAAATGTTAAATTCAATCTTTTCAATAAATACCCTATAGTATCAACAATAAATGAAGCAATAGAAATAAAACTCAGTGGTTATTATCACATTATATACACTGATTATTATAAAGGAAATGGTGACACATTCAGAATCCATAAACAAACCACGCCAGTATTTATTTCATCTTTCGACTCTCAATCAAATTGGACATCATTCATTATAAACATTGTCCTTGAATTCGAAATTGGTGATTATATTCAATTTTCTTTTAGATCAGTAGGACATATCACATTTTACATCCAATATTTACATCCATGAATATAAATATATAAACTAATATATATGAAAGAGTCACGAAAAAGTATTTACACTTTGAACGGTACAATTCACAATAAAGGACCATTGAAAAGCATATTCAACTGGAATCACATTTCAGATGAACTAACAGAAGAACAGGTAAATGAATTAAAATCTTACTATCGCGCATATCATAAAAAGTGTTTTGCTTACAAGCTGGCATTGAAACGTTTCAAAGAATGGAAATTATTAGGCAACTCATTGTCCATCATATTTGCATCTGGAGGTTTAGCAAGCAGCATAGCAACTGGTGGCATTAGTTTGATTGCAATCAGTACAGCAGCACTTTTGATTCAGGGTTGGATGTCACATAAAAACCTTGATCTCAAGATCCAAAATTGTATTTATGCTTACCAAAGCTATCAACATCTTTTGAATGAGATAAAGGATATGATGAGAAGTGGAAATTATAATTCATGTCTTCATAATACAATGAAGAACATTGATGATTATGTGACAGACAACAGTCCTATTATTGATAAGTATCTCAGTAAATACGATGAAAAATTCACTTGTTAATTATCAACTGGATTCTATCACCAACCAATGATAAAACATTTTTCCAAAATTGTTTATAATATCTGATTATCATCTTCGACTTCGTTACTTGGATATCTTTGTAAGGAAGCCCGAGCATCTCGAATAATTGCTTTATAATAAATTTAATACTAATCATCCGTTTACGCTCATCATTAACCTTATGAAGAACACTATCAATCTCAAT
>JAEMPF020031636.1:10000-20421 GCA_022496165.2 Catalaphyllia jardinei
AATGCAATTGCTCTTCAGGAATTTAAACTACTGTAAGTTCGATGTAAATTTTCTTGATATCCTTGAAATCAGCAACAGCAAATATGTACCATATTTATTTTTAAGGCTTGGCCCAATGATGCGGTCATGGACAATGCGATTTGAGGCAAAGCACGAGAGACTCAAGCGACTTGCCACATCCCTTGGTAATTTCACTAATATACCTTGGACGCTGGCTCTTCGTCACCAAATGAGGCAGTGCTATGAAATATCAGGCCGCAAACATGGTCATCCACCTATAGAAAAACCTTTGGAAGTAGGCCCAGGTATTTGATTTATGTAATCTTAAATGTAACAGGCAGAAATTCCTTATAGTTTGTTACAGTTTGCATGTACATGTACATGTAAATTTGCCTACGACAAATCATGAAATGATCCATGTGTACAGGTCTCATGTGAGTCTCGAGGATTGGCAATTTGATTGTAGTTTATTCTGTGTGAAGAGTAGTGACTTTTTTGTTGTTGTAATTTTTGACTTTTGTCAAGGTAGTAGCCTCTAATCTTTTGAAACCTTTATTGTGCTAAAACAAAATTGCAAACAGTGAAGCTGACCAA
Organism: Catalaphyllia jardinei; assembly: GCA_022496165.2. NCBI lineage: Eukaryota > Metazoa > Cnidaria > Anthozoa > Scleractinia > Caryophylliidae > Catalaphyllia > Catalaphyllia jardinei. Next base: position 10,595 of record JAEMPF020031636.1, read on the forward strand.
AAATATATATATTTGTTTTATTTTTTTGTAATAATATGGTGTGTTTAGGAATTTTTGTTGATCTTTATTCCTATTTGAAAAAAAAATACATCAACATAATTAATTATGGGTGGTTTTGTTTTTTTTTTCCAATCTTATAAAATAATACAGTGGGTGTGAGAGGATTTATAATATTAAAGATGATGCCTCACTAGTCAGTTGATATGAGGCTTCCATGACGGCCCACATGTATTTCACATTTTTATTAACAAGTAAAACCATTTTTTCCTAGGAACCCAGAAAGAAGCCATCGGGGCTACATACTTTCACATGCTTCTTGAGAGGCTTGACACGCTGGAAGATGATGACCCAATTCATGAGTAAGCAATTTCTTTTAGAATCGCATAATCGAATAAAATCTTGCATTCTGATTGATTTACAAAGCGAGGTATTTAGCGTGGAATTGCGAGTTGAAAACAAGGCTAAGTGATATTGTTTCGCATCTACGTCATCTATCTCATCTATCACAAGATAAAACCATACTGCTGTTTTCTTTTTTTCTTATTTTATTCAATTATGCGATTCAAGGAAAATTCATTACCTGACTCGTGAATTCCATGTTAAATTGCACTTGAAAACCGATATCGCATTCATCGCTTCGCGATTCGTTCGCTATCGGTTTTCGCATGCAATTTAACGCGGAATTCCCTCGTCAGGTAATGAATTTTCCTATAATGCATACACCCAGTTGAATGTAGATGTTAACAGTAAAACTTTATCAGTAAAAGGTATTGAATTTTACAAAATAGGATTTACAAGAATATTTTTTTTGTTGGTGACTCAAACATGTACAGGTGCCAAGTCTTATTGTTCTTGGAGAACCCACTTTCTCTAGTGTCATTTATAATGACATGCATGTATTTATAACAAATTGTACTTTTTAGGGCAAACTGGTGTATCGTCCATGGAACAAAGTACCAAAAAGGTGTAGCTGTCCACACAGGAGGTGACAGGCTCTTGCCACAGTTCTCATGCATAGAAAAAATTGTGACAGTCCTTGGGAAAGATAATGCGCAAGTCTTCTTTGTTTTGAAAGAAATAGCGACAATGAATTATGAAAGTCACTTGCATGCTTATCGGGTAAGGATTTTGAATGAAGGAGCCATCACAGTCAGGAGCCAAGAAGAGCTGACAACTTTCAGGCCACTACACATTTGTACAATTGTTGGTGACAGTGACTCTAAATATATTTGTCCAAAAAGTGATGTTGATGTTAACTTTACAATGAACGGGTGTAGATTTCGATGTAGGCAGATGGACATATTTCTGTAATGTACAATTCCAGATTATATTTATAAGGGCCTTCAACCTATGATGGTTTTTCCAATCTTGGGAAAGCTTGACTGAATATGATGTGAAAATAGGGCAGAAGACCCCCCTGCCCAATCCTCTTCCCCCTAGAAAATGTGGCATTCTGGGCCTCCAGAACCATCCATTGGGGAGGTATGGATACTCTTGCATAAGTTTGCAAGTCTATTAACATGGCACTTTGTGCATTGTATATATGCATGTGAATGTGCATTGTATATATTTCTGCAAATGTACATAGCATTAAAGTTTTCAGTAATAAATATTACAAAATCTATCTATACATGGCTTGATCTTTTTGTGTGCAATTTATTGATGTTGGACCATATTAGCCATTGTTGGAGCCAAATCGGCATTTCCTGTTTGGCTCTTGGAAGGGCCAAATTGAGCGAAAGTGCCAAAAGAGAATTTAGTGGGTCAATTCAGAATTAACAGGGCCCCAATGGGTACCATTCAGAGCTGTTTTGGCTTATGTTTGTCCAAAACGGCCCAACGTGGGCCAAAATAGCCCTAGTGACATTGGGGCCGATTTGGCCTTTGGAGCCGATTTGGCTCTTTTGATTTTACAGTGTAATATCTTGATCCTTTCGCCACCAGTTATATCCTCATCACCTGAAAACAACATATTACCTTCGATAATAAGTCCCCCCGGATGAAACCCCCACTCTAATTTAACCTAGAATGAGTTGGATTTATTATGACGTTTTAATTAAAGCGTAGGACGGTTTACACGCAAAATTCGAGTATATACAACAAGCCACCCAAAAATCTACTCACAGCAAAGTAACGTTCTAAAACAAGTAACTTTAGTACATTTCTCAAGCATTCTCGAGAAAGGTAATGTCGAACTTTGTGAAAATGCTAAACGTGTAGGTTATTGTGTTGTCAACTAACCCAAAATGTCACGTTTATTTGAAATATGTATAACTTTAAGTTCAATTTTCTCTCTCAGGGTGAACTTGAGAGCTTAAATCTCCATAAATTCTTTTTACCTTTAATACAAATATTACCATGCGATGAGTTTTATTTTGGTAACTTTATCTTTGCCATTATTGCTTGAATGTTTTTTCCGGAAATCAACTGGAGTTAAAAACCAGTAACTGCAAAATATTTTTTGATCAACAATGTTTTACAGGTAGCCAATGTTTTTCAATATATTCATAAGCCTCCTTTACAAGTCCCTCTGTTTACAAGCGCATCCAAAACTCCTTACTGAGTTTCCACCTGTCGCAAACTGGCACTGGCACCACAAGCTGCAAGCAAAAAATTATCAAGGTAAGAGCTAAAGTTATCCCTGGAAAGTTATTGTTAGCATAGTACCCAGTTCTTCCGCGGATGTAATTCGCGTATCATTTGTTTAAGTTTCGTTGGAAAACCTCCAACGCTTTGTTGATGCTTCTTTAATATTGAAATATCATCAAAAAAGCAAATGAGCTTTGGTCCTCGCTATTTTTCATCTTCGAAATTTTAATATGGATTAATCCATTAGCAGATGTCCCCTGAACAAACAATAAAAGCTGAATTAATGGCAGAGAAATGAGCAGCAAAACAAGTGAAAAGCAAACGAACACCAAAACACAATGCAACCGAACAAGCAGACTGAGATGGTCTAAAGAGCAGACCAAAGTTCTTCGCCCAAACAGCGAAAGGGAGTTTAAACAACAACGACAGCAATGCCAAGGACACTTTATATTCAACACGAATCCTGGAACAATTTAGATTCTTTCAGTTCATTTCAGTTTCACTGTCAGCAATATTCCAAACATAATATGTAAGACAGCGTCAAAAGTCTAAAAAATTGGCAGCTGTATAGTTCACGTTCTCTCGAATGCGTAGAAGGTTGACTTTTCATGTTATTGTTTTGTGCAGAGCGGCAAAGAAATGAACAATTATAACGCACGCGAACACAGCCATTGCACTTTTTGCCGATTAGGTTTGCTCATTAAACCGGATGAACATCCCGTGGCCGAACACATGAAGTTTTCAAGTGCCTATGCCTAATTCACCATTACTTTTAATAAACTATTTATCCTTTGGCACCCATTTTGTGCAAGAGTCAAGGTTAACCACAAAATTATTTATTCTCCCATTTTGGCTAGCGTGTGTCCTGTTGCCATGGCGGACACAGCCATTGTACACGTTGCCGATGAGGTTTGCCTATCAAGGTGGCCGAACACAGTGCCTATGTCTAACTCACCATTATTTAAATCTATTTATCCTTTGGCACCAATTTTTTTTTGCAAGAGTCATTGTCAACATCAGAAGTATTGATTCTTGCATTTTGGCTAGGGTGTGTGCTGTTGCGATGGCAACGGTCTGGTTAAAAACAAAGCTTAAAAAGGGTTTTTGTTTAATTAAAAAAAATCCAGTCGTTAGATTGTTTTCATCGTTTGCCCACTACAGATTGACATTAAATTCCTTCTATCAACACTATTCTCATAAAATTTTGACGTAAGCGATTTTTGTAATTCGCCGTAAATCGTTTTTTGTATTATTAATTCAGATTTTTTGTGATAGATCATTCACGTGATTTCTGAACTATTTTTCTGGCCAAAGTTCTTGAAATTCTACCGACTGGATCGTTAGAAATCGGCAAGTTTCTGTAAAAACCATCGGTCTCAAGTTTTCGAGTAACTGCGTATGGGCTGCATTTAACTGGTTCATTTCGATAATACAGAGAACTGATCCGAGAATTGCTGGGTTCTTTGTGTCGTTACCTTTCCCAAAATGCCTTTGTTATAAAGACTAAAACCATCAACGCACTGCGTTCAATTAGAAAGAAAAATAGCAAAGATAGAGTGGGCATTGAGCTAATAATAACGGCATGTTTCATTTTGCAATCCTTGTGCGCGCGCTGAATCGAATCAGCAAGAGCGCGCGCTAAAACTTAAACCAGATAAACAGCACAGGAATGAACAGCCAAACGAGCACAAACCAAACAAAAGACCAGACGAACAAAAAAACAGGCTAAGAGTGCAAGAACTATATGTGTTTTGAAACGTCTTTTGAAAATCAAAACAGTCATATGAAATGACTTCACCAAGTTTCCCGCCAGTTCGTCTCAGCTAGTTGCAAGAAAGTCGATTGGGCTGTCCACGCATCGCTCTAGTAACATCCACGGAAGAACTTGGTACCTTGTCTAAAACTAACGTTTAAAAGATAGATTACATTGGGTATAAGGACTATATGTATATGGAGATTCACTCTCTTGCTTTGCCTATGAGCTGCAAAGCAGGTGAAAAATAACACACAGCGTGTTCCTGTTTAAAAAAAGGATCGCTTGTAGAGAGGGAGGTGAAATGCTGGTCACAAAAAGGCATGTCTTTAAAAAAAACACATTATAGGTTCTGGGTTAATTTCAGAGAAATAGAAGAAGTCTAAAATTTCAGTTTTAAATAATTGCCAGTTTTATTTCAGACATAGTAAACAAAAAACCTATACTTGATGTTTATCTACAGTAGATGAGGAGCGGCGGTTTAATCAGTTATCAAAATAACCCTCGGAACAAGTGATCTGAGTTCTTTCGTCGGCTTATTTCTTGGGGCTCTTTCCAATATAGGCCAAAAATATCTGAAATTTCAATCAGCTGGGGCAAACCGAAAAAAAATATGGTGCAAAATGAATGCATACGAAAATTCCCAGGTACCTCAATAAGGGTTGTCAATCTCTTGCCAAAATTCGGAAAATGTCTCTCCATTCGTCTCATGGGTAAAATACATCACCCCTCAGTACGGCACAGTTGAGTACCATCGAACTGAATTGTGGGGGTTTAGGTAACACTGCGATGAAGTAGCACCCCGTCAGAAAGGGTGGAGTTGGTGGACGGGGAGGGGTGGGGGCGCAATCTACTTACTATGGAACACGGGAACCATGGACTATGAAGCCATTTGACCAGAATATTCAAAATGGGTTAAAAATCTCATGGGGTAGTCTTGTAGACTTGAACGCTCAAACAACTTTATTCCATGGAGATTCGGAACAAAGATTCATTTACAAAGAAATCATTTACAAACAAATCGAGCGTGAATAAAACGAAGCGAAATGAAAAAGCTAGTGATGACATACTCACAAAGATTGCAGGCTCGCAGGAAAACGTGAAAGGAATTGACCATCTGAAAACAAAAACACCTCAACCTAGAATTCTGACTTGTAGATTTTTGAGGGAGCACATGGTTCAGACCATAATACTACATAATATTGAAATGAAGTAATTCTCTAGCAGTCCTTCGTGGACTCAATACGTGTAAAACGTAATAGGTGAACGAAAAACGTTTGGTAACCTACATTCCGGCCCCTAAAATCGGAGGCAATAGCAAAAGATTTTAAAAGATCGAAGCTTGACGCAAACAAAACGTATATCTGATCGCATAAATCTTTAAACTTCAGAAGTACATGAAGAACGTTTTTAAACTTACCAAAATCCAAAGAAGAAAGAGAGCTGTGAACCATTTCATTCCGTAATCTTACTACACCTCGTTACCTTGTCCTTGCATGCCTCTTACGCACTGTGACATCAGTTCCTTAAAGTGCGAGAATTTATTACCAAGTTTAACTTTTTTCAACCTTTTTTCAGTTTTCTTTAATTTTATTTCTCTTTAGTCTTGAGTCTTTTTCTGGGTACTAGAATGTGAATTTCATTTTATGCAGTTTGAGAATTTCAGCCAAGTTTCTTGATATTGCACATTAAACTTACAGTACAGTCCCAAAAATAAAGCACGCGAATGAAGAGGGGCAAGAAGTTCTTGCACCGCAAGAGTCTAGAACACGTAAGCCGCTGAAGGAAGTGAAAAATGTCGCATTTTTGCGGTTTACTCGCAAGAACATTTGAAATGCAAGAAGTTGAAACTCTAATGGTAAGAAGCGGGAGGAAAAAAAATCTAATTGTAAGATGCCGGAAGAACTTATGAATCAAGCAACAAGAAGGCGCAATAAGTTGCCCCAGTTCAAGGTGTTTGTTCGGAATGTCGTGCAATGATGTTGGTGGTCGAACTGCTCAGCGCTTGCTCGCAATGCTATTCATAGAGTAAGTCGCTGCAATGGGAAGAGATGTAATAGCATTTTTACTCTTGGAACAGCCGTGACTAGATCTTAATATATGTTTGCTGATACTGTGAAAATAGTATCAAACGCATTCACTAACATGGCGTACTCGCGAACGAGTCTGAGCTAATAAACCTCGAGCATGTTCATGTCACCTACGGCCCAGAGGAAAAGACTTTCGCTCATGTTAACTTATCGTCTGCTGTACCGAATAAGCACTAGCTTTGCCAATGTGAGGGTAATTTCAAAAGTAATTTTCGTTGTTCTTTCCCTAGGACGTTTAATTAAACTGCCGTAAAAAGTGAAGGCAAATCAGCATGATAATAGGGTTTATTCTGCAGAAAGTAAGTGAAACACGTAAAAATGACAGCGAACATTTGAGTAGTTTTCAGAAGGGAGTTAATATCGATAACTGTTATAATGAGATCTTAAATGTACCAAAGTATGTTAGAGCTGTACGTGACTTTTAAACTGTACTTCATCAACTGAAATAAACACACTATTTTATTGCGTGGATTGGGTAATAAGTGCAGCATTCGTTATTGTTTTATCTGGCGATATTTACCAGAAAACATACACTTATCAGTTCTAATTTGTTCACTTGAACGAGATGCAATGAACTCTTATGTAATATTTAGCTAACGATGGTGTGCTTGTGAAACGGAGCAAGCTGTCAACCCGCTAAGTGGAGGAAGCAATCGACAGTGCACACGTCCACCATGCAGTGAGGATTTAAAAATAAACTGAAACTTTAATTTCTAATTCACTGACAATCTGTTTTAACATTTACTACCACGTCAAGTTTTTCCACTTTACTTGAGGCTACATAATGTTTTCATAATATCAGAGTATTCTCACGATGTTATTTCGGTGGTTAATTTTACTGAGCTCGGGTTGAAGGTTTCGTCTTGCAGGAGTTGTTCGCAGTTCATTCGTCGAGCAGCGCGGCAGATTCCTCTCTTAAAACTCTTCCTTTTGTTACAGGCCTGTAAAAAGAAAAGGGATTAATCGTTAAGAAGGCTGAAACTCTACTAGAGGCGCGCTGTGATGAACAGAGACCAGATACAGACTCGTCTCTTGAACGCCCGGTTACAATGCTGACACCCAATTACATGACGAGACATGCAGATGGAACTCAAACAAATGAGCAATGAGATAAAAGTAAAATTCATTAATTACGCAATAGCTAGAATATACTTAAAGTGTTGGTTTTCGCTATGTTATTTGGTTGGAATAAATTTTCCTTCGCTAGAACCCTGTAAATTGAGCGACGTGCTCAATACGGATCTGGTCAACCGTTTTCCCACTAGTTAACAAATAGATTCCATGTTGCCGTGCGTCTGTTCAGTAATAAATAAAAAGATGACGTCAAAATGTGGTAAGAACAAAAAAGTGGCACACGAGGCGTAGCTGAGTGTGTCACTGATGTTCTTACCACATTTTGACGTCTTCTGTGATCTATTACTGAATCAGACGCACGGTAACATGAAATCTATTTGTTTTATATAATAACAAAAAGCCTTTTTTGTTTCAAAACATTTTAACATAACGCGAAAGCCGGCCTTTTGCCCCGCCTTTGCACGAAAAAAAAGCCATTTGACGTGATCTATGCATTCAAAATGAGGCAGTTTCATTGGTTGCTACGCGTAGCAAAGAATTGTGATTGGTCGAGAAAAATCACGTCACTGTCAAGCCAAGCAGAATTGAACTGCGAAATCTAGAAATCTTGAAGAACATGCTGGAAAAATCAAGTCGGTTTTTGTCATCGGAGTTGCCCTGTGAGCCGAAAAGCTTGGAAAAAATACCCTCGGAAAACTTGTGGTTGCGGTCGACCTAGAGGCCATTTGAATCGAGTTTTGAATGAAAGGAACAAAAATAACGGTGGAGATTTTTGTCTTCTGTGGTTGGTGATTCCCAGAACAGCTTGATATAGCGTCGGAGACACATTTTAGCTGCGATACTGTTGACCGTGAGCTCTAGTTAGCTATACTTAGCTCGCTGCTGTGCCCTGAAACAGACAGGAACATTCGCATCGGAAAGCAAGGTTATGTATTTTATTTTACTGATTTTAAGAAATGATGTTTTGACGTTTTATTCCTGACATTAGTCAGCGTGTCAACAGTTGTTTTGACACTGGGAAAAGTTGACTTTTTGAAATAAATTAATCTCAGAAACATTTTGTTTGTTGTGTTTGTTAAATTCGAGATAAAGCAATGGTTCTCGACTTACCGAGACCAAGTTTATGCGTGGTTTAGTCTCGCTCGACTGCCGACTGAGGCTGCTAGAAAATTATTTCTGTATCATGCTCTGAAAGAAACGGCTTTATCTTTCGTTTTCTGGCTTCTCGAACCTGTTCAATTCCTCAGCAAGACTTTTTGTACCTTATCTTTTGCCCAGTAACGTAAAATATCATCCTAATTCTCAAAACTTTCCGCCATTTTAAAACGGCAGAGGGAAAAACTTTGTAATGATGACGTCAATCTTGCATCTGTCCTCTAATAGATCATAGGTGGGAACCAATCAAAATGCGAGAATAACTTGGGATATTATATAATTGCAAATAAAGGTGGAAAAGCATTCGTCAGTTGAATACTCATCACTGAAATTTACCGGCATGTTGCTATACGGAGGGCAATGCACTATTCCAATGCCTTCTACTATCGCGAGAAATGTGATGCAAAAGAGGAGAAATCCTAACACCAGTGTTTTGTGCATCTTGCGGAGCTTCATAGAAGCTGAACAAGTTCGTTTTGGTAGTTAGCGAGTGCGCAAGCACCTTTTAATCTCGTTCTAACAGACGCTAATCACTAAGTCCATTATTAATATTTTTTACCTTAACAACATCTTTCATTTGTCAACTGTTTTAAAATGGACATCATCTCTTACCAAAAGGACGTTGTATGAAGTGGTTTTCACTTAAATTGCGCTTACAGTCAAACTAAGTGAAGCGTACCCCTCAAGATTGCATTAATGGACTGATTATTTGAAATTTGAACCCGCTAGTCGTTTCAAGAATGCAATAATGAATTGATCATTCGAATATTGAACTCGCTCGCTCGATCGAAGAATACGGCTAACGGGTTCCGTTTCCGAAAAATCAATTTACTATTACATTCTAGAAAAGGCTAGTAGGTTTGAAACTTACTAGTCGCAACACTGAATTGATTTTTCGAAAAAGTAGAAAAAATAGGACCTTTGGTGTAAGAGGAAAAATATACGCACCTGGGTTCAGAGTAATCTTTTCCGTGGATGAAAGACTCGTGGATCAGTTACTTACTTTAACTATAACCATAAGTTTCATTCTTTTGTTCGGTACCAATATGTCACCAGATTGTTTGAATGAGATGTGACTTATAGTAAATGGTTTGAACCCAGGAGTATCAGTAGTTCGTGTTGTGTGATCGTCCGGGTGAGAATAGTTCTGAAAAGAACTGTTGTTG
>JAEMPF020031637.1:0-5000 GCA_022496165.2 Catalaphyllia jardinei
CAAGTGTTGATTTGGGAGATCTTTACTTTTTCCGTTCTATGCTTATTATTTTGCTGCCGGCTTCCTCCTGCCCTTCACTGTTGTATCAGTTCTGTACACCCTAGTTGCTAGAAAGCTGTGGCTGCATAAAGTGAAAATCAAAGAGAACAGGAAATCCAAAAGAAAAAGATCAACCGAATGCTTATTATTGTCGTGGTGGTGTTTGCAGTCTGCTGGCTTCCAGTGCACGTGTATCAGATTGACGATGATGTGACCATGTTCGTGAGTGGTGGTGGGATGACTTGGGATCCTCATGTAATGTGTTTACATTTTCTACTGGCTCGGCCATGCTAACAGCGCCATAAACCCTTGGTTGTATATTGGTCTGAACGGAAATATGAAAGCAGCTTTTAAAACCATGATTTGAAGCCGCCACGAGGTACCCCTTGTTCGAGGACAACCAACATTAACCACTTCTAGACGAAACAGAGCGAGTTCCATAAAGAATTCCATATTGGAAACCAGATTATAAGTTAACAGTTCCTTCTCCACTCGATACAATTTGTGCATAAAAAACTCTTGGCTAAAATCAAACATGTAAATAACAGTTTGTTATTCAACCCAAACGAGACTACAAGAAACTTCACGCTGAAAAGCGAAAATGTAGTAGTATGGTAGTATAGTGGTAGAGTAATTTTTCTTAGACAATTCTGTTGAAGGGGGAAAGATGCAATGAGGTTATCCCTGCATTAAGCTAGCGGCACATTCTTTTCCTTTTTTGCCCTGGTCAAAGTATTGGACTCTGGACCCTAAGATCAACTGGAGATCACCTGAAAATTTCTTTACAGCCAATCGTCGCCGTTCTATTGTGTAATAAAAAAGCTACAGGCTCCTATGTTGTCACATAAACAAAGTCAATGCTTTCAAATTAAATATGCAGCTTTTCTAATTCCGCGTCCGTAGATTTAAAGAGACTTGATCTTTTTCACGGCGACTTAGGGATTGTTCGAACTGTTTCACACACTCAATGAAAAGACACGACAGTATTTATTTCCTTTTTGCGATCCCTTCAGTTCCAAGCAGACTTCATGCAAGGCGAAAGCATTTCAGCCAGAATTCGATAGAAACCAGCAATGCAAATAGATGTCCACGTACGAACATATCCATCTTTTTCTTCGCGTATCAAACATTTTGCAGCTTCTTTCTGATCGGGATGGTATCTAAATCGACCGATTAAATGTGCAGATAAGTGGTGTGTAAGGCTGGTATGAGTTGAAATGTCTTTACAAACTTGGACTGGGTCCTAAGTTAGCAGCCTTAATCGGGACGACCGTAAACAAAGAGGAGGAACGTGCACATGGCTTGCGCAGACTTTTGTGGGGGAGGAAGGTTGCGTCATGCACCCAAAGAGGGTCTGCGTCGAAGCGAAGGCATTAATTGACACATTCGTTATTGGAGTCCAACGCGTTCAAAGTTTGGCTAGAAGGTTAGCTCTGCATTTGGCTGGGTTTTCCCGGTTGACATTTGGAAATTTTTGGAAGTTCTGCCAGTGAAAATAATTGGCATGAAAATGATGACCACAACAATAAATGGACCGAGGGGGTGAACTTAATTTTATTTTTCATTCGGCAAAATCACAACGTAGGTATTTACGCATTCCCTTAGAGTTAAGTACGTCGTATGTTGGCCTACAAAGGTAGATTTAGATCTGACTGAGCTATTCCCATCGACAGTTTGACGGTCATTCCCTTCTCTTAAAGCGAAAATAACTCTGCGAAGAACTTGACATCAACAACGTCTGTGCGCTGAATTTAAACAGATTATATTTTTTTCCATCTGCAAAATCAAAGCGGAGGCTGAATTGCAAAAGCTATTTGAAGTTTGCGTATTTCCCGAGTAAGAGCTATTTGACAAAGTTAGTTTGTTTTTATCAAACTTGCTTCCGTCCAACTTATAAAACTTGTTGTCATGAATATTTGCTGTGATTGGGTGCTATTAAATGTCGAATTGTGTCGATAGAAGTATCTTACAAATTCTCGGCCAAAAGAGTTGTAGCACACACCGGACATGGCGTGTATTCTCATTCCTTTACGGCTGTTCATTACCAGTAGTTTAACCAGTGTCTTTTGTCTCTTAGTCGAAAAATGTTTCAAAGAGGAGTGCTCCAAGAGAGCAACCCAGGGAAGCATTTTACTGTTCTGATAACAGATAGGAATATGTTAGTCAGCGGACAACTATTAAGGTAAACACCTGGCGGAATTAGAAACTTTGTAATCCATAGCCTGTTTACAAAGGCGTTGTATTAAGTTACAAATGTGGAATAAAATACTGCAATAGTCAGTAGAAGTAAATGCCTAACTAAGTAACAGGTGACGGTTTTGGATATCTGATCTTAATTAGCACCGAATTTTTTTACGATTTTATGTCTCAGTTATCTTATCGATTTTGCTGTCCATGGAGAATGCAAATCAAATTATCTTTTTGTAACCGTGTGATCGAATAAACGTTTATCTGGTGAACAATTGATGGAAGCATAGTGAGGTTTTAAATAATGTCAGTGAACGATGTATATTGTAAAGTAATGGACGAACAAGAGAGTAGAAGAGGAGTTTTGGGACACCCATAACAAGGCTAAAAAATATTTGGACAATTGGGCGAAGGACGACTTATCTATTTTGGAAAGTGACTCGTCGTAAAATACTCCTACTTGCGTACTTAGTTACCAAGAAACTTTCTCACTCCTACATGCAGTTTGTTTGTTGGCGAGCTCATGTGCTATTAAAAAGCACTTTTCTAGGTGTAGTCAGCCTCATATTCTTTGCATGTGCCCTAAGGTCACTGTAGAGTGATGACAGTTTACTATGTGACGTTGCAATATCAGGCAAGACAAAAAGCTATCGCATGAAATGTGTTTGCAGCTTAAAAATGACTCCATTCTGCTTCATTTTGCTTTGTAAACAACATAATTGGTCTTGAGGCACTCGATCCATTAAGATATATACCTGAAGTTATGAAAACCGGGTCGGCAAACCTAAACTTTTTGTGCAACTTTTCAGAACTTCCCCTGTCTAATATTACCTTGTTTATTGTGTTGTTGACGGCTGATGCCAGTTTCTTTTTCTTTTCTTTAGCTTGCTTTCTGGTTAGGGATTTGTTTTAAAGTGGATGTAGACATAATCAACCCCTCTCCCTCACCCGCCCCGTTCCGCCCCTATGTTTTTGTCCCTTCCCACAATTCTCTCTTTAATGCAAGTGACACTGAGTTATTTGCGGCTAAAGATGGTTTCGGTTCCGTTTAGCAGTTAACTTTTAGCTCTTGTGCAGTGATAATTATTGAACAGAAATGGCACGAAACTTATTCGTCTGTAATAATTCTGTCTGTATTTCCAAAAGCGTACCCGCAGATTTAAACACCTTGATTCATGTAACTGGTGTTCCTTTTATCTTCCGGAAAAGGGGGGGGGGGGGGATTTCCTTAATGGCAGAAGCCTGTAGAGCTTACCTAGCCTGAAATTTTATCTATTTTTTTGTTATTTTGGCCACCCCCCCCCCCCCCCCCGCGCCCTCCCTACCCTCTCTTTGTCTCTTATCAAATTGGGGTTAACTTATGCCCAGGCTACTCTCGGCTGAATATTAGTTCTCGCGGTATCTCGAAGGCGGCGTTGTTAAATTAGCTTTCTATAACTGCTTTCTAAAGGAAGTCTTCCGGAGGACATCATCAAGTCCAATGAAGTCGAACGATTTGCCAGCAAGCGTCGTCTCTTATCGTGCATGAAGCCGTGCTGAGATTAGGCGCGGAACGTTATTTAGTTCCGTAATCGAAGTCCGTTGGGATGCGGCTGCATGTATTAGACCATAATGTTGTGCTTTCTTTTTTTTAAATTTATCGATTGCGTTACACACATCTATTAACTATTTATACAAGTTTTGTGAAGTATATATGAAATAATTCATATTTGTACTGCGGTTATAGATGAAAGTGAAGTATGACCATCCCAGTAAATTTTCCAATTTAAGCAACTGGAAAGAAGAAGCATGAAAAAAAAAGATCAGGGCGTTGTTATAGCGCCGCATGATTCCTTTTTCCTAATTTCAATAAATACTTACTGCCTCTTTCTCCGTGCTCCTGCCAGCGAGCTCTTGCACGTACAATAATTCAATTTGTTTTTTCCTTTCCCAGATGTTTCAACGTACATGCATTAAAATGCACCCCAATGCTCCAACATGTCATTCGATGGTAGTTTCTTTATCAGACGCAGCCTGGAATTTTCCTTCTCCCCTTAACAATAAGACATATTTAAGTTCTTTCAACGAGAAAATGGTTTCACTAGACAGTGGCCTTGATGGTCACACGTTTTGAGCGAATTTTAGCCGACTCGATCTAAAAGATTTATAAAATACGAGTTACCTGTTAATCCATTAAACAGAAGACTGCAAATGAATTGTCTTGAGTGTCTTGGACCCTGACTAGAAGACTTAAATATGGATACGTCTTTGTGGGGCCAAAATAATTAAATTTCTTCCTTAATATATATTATTGTATAGCAAAATTACAAGAAAAGTTTTCAGACGATAAATTATGAAACTACGCAAACAATAATAGCTTTTAATCATATCAGCAATGTTATTACCCCCGAAACCGTTTTAATTAGAGTTAATAACGAACCTAAACGAATATTTTACCCTACGATAATGAGTACTTACCCACCTTCGACCAAGCAATGTTTTTAGTATTCCTTATAGCAACAACTAGGGAAAAAAAACTGTCTCCAGCCCGCATAGCTATTAAGTTACGTAAATCCGATCAGCTTTATTACGATGTATAGCTAATAGCCCATTAAAATGCGTCCAATGATTATTCAGTGCCGCATAGTCAGTTGTCTAATAACGAATTTGGTTTTCTTTCTTTAACCTCGCAAATCTAATAGAAATCTTACAGCGCGAGGCGCGCTACCGTTTCCACCAGACCAAGATTTTTGATGAATTTCTGACACTTTTTTGACACTTTAGAAAAGAGCCCC
>JAEMPF020031637.1:10000-20415 GCA_022496165.2 Catalaphyllia jardinei
CTCCAAACCCCGGGAAATGCCCATGGCTTGCATCCGTCGTAACTTGATCTTGCTTGATATTGCCCACCAAAAATCGTAAAAACTCTGTTCACAAACGTAGAGTCCGCTGTATTTTACTTCAGTGTGTCTTGTGACGTCCGCCAATCAACTTTCTCTTGCTTGAGCTGCAGAAATACACAGAGTTAGCGATGGATTTTTCCCGTGTTTCTTTACATAAGGAGTCAGATGTCAGAAGAGAGCTTTAATATTGAAAATGTGGCATCTGTTAATTATGATGATGATAGAGAGGCTTCTACAACTGTACCAAACCGAAATTGAACGAGAAGTTGAAACTCTTTCAAGAGTATTTAAGAATAATGGAGATAGTACGATAGCAATTTGTATTAACCCGTACTGAAAAATATCTGTAAACCGGGGTAGTGCCTTTAAACTGGTCTCGAGATGCATAAGTATTAATCTAATCCCAGTCAATTTAGAACACTGATATTACTTTAGCAGTCGATCCTTTTTTTCTCTAATATCTCGTTTTCTATCGATTGCACTCATTCTCTGGACAACCTTAACAATTACGCATATAGCCTCTTCTTATGATATTATTTATTATGCGAATGGCAGCTACAAAACAGCAATTGTACACTGATAAATTATGGTTTATGTATTGCCCAGTGTGCAGGTGAACTGTTTTGTTTGATTTGTGAAAAATAAAAAAAAGTGTTGTTTGGAGATATATGTTCACATAATGTTTCAGCTCGATTACTGAAAGAAAACAGAGGAGCCATCTCAACAAAAATAACCCCAAGGATGTTCTAGAGAAATAGATTTCCATTGATTCTAGGATGGCAAGGATACATTCCTAACTTTTTTAATACAACGGATTATTGAACAGACAAAAGGTTCGAAGATAAAAATATCTATCGGGGCCTTGCTCTTGCTCTTGCTCCGGCTTCTCCGTCAACGTAAAATGCACGTCATTAATTGTGTTCCTTTTGAATATTTATTTCTATCTCTTAGCGCCACACCGCCTCGCTTCTTATACAAGTATCTTCTGGCTTTTCTTTAATAAAATTGCTAATTGCGAGGACAGCGGCGATTTTTTTTCTTTAAATTTTGCAACAGACATTATTATTTTGGTCGTAACAGAAGTTAGCTCCGTCAAACTATTGTTCATGACGCACTCAGAGACTCCCTAGGCGCAACACTATGTTTAAATACCACATCACTCTCGTTTTTATTGTGTTAAACACTGTATTCTAAAATATTGCAATGTGACAAAATGGAAATAAAGCTTTTGCAATGTTAAAAATGCATTACCTCATTCCGTCATTTTGGAATTTTTTTCCTATGACTGGTTCAAAAAGTTGAAATGAAAAAATGGAAAAACGAAAACTAGAATATGCTTACACTTAAGACCTACGGCAGAAAGCATCAAAAATTATATGGAAATATTTAGCAAGACAAAAACACGTTGCAAATGGAACATGAACATCAAATTACTTGGCCAAGAACTTTATTCGTTTCACGACCCCGATAATAGCACACGTTGATATATAGCATCTTTTCTTCGTTTCTCTTAAAGCTGAAGACTGCATGCTATATTTATATTTTAAACGCTTTTTCTGTGTTTAGCTCGTTGCCCCAATCGACACTCACTCTTTTTCTCTTTAATAAGAATATATTTTAAAATAAAATCTAGGCTGAAATTTGCCGCGAATTAAAGAATATCTTAACTAAGCATGATAAACCCGAGACTGAGACTTTGGAAAGAATATAATTTTGTATGAAAATTTGTAAACACAATACAATTACATGTCTTTTAACTAAAACGTATATATATATTTCTCTCCCCATAAAAGAAAACAGCACGTACCAAATGTTCAATGCTAAAAAGTTATTTTCGTCATGTCATGCAGGCTGACTCCAGAAGCAGGCAGCAAATAATTTCGAAAATTCATAGAAATGCCGTACGGTATCTAAGAATATTCACAAGGCGTTTTTTCATCCTACAATCTGCACAATATAGGAATATTTAGATTCGACTAGAAAAACAATATTTTTATATACATTATACTATCACAAATAAAGACAAGCTACATAACTTGTTTTCTAAGACTATAACTTTACTAAAAATACGCCTCTATGTTCCAACGTGCATTTACAGTGCTGCGCGTGGTACTGTGAACACCCAGACATTTTTATCGACATCTTTACAATATATTTTAGACGAGTTTGATGCTTGGTAATTGGCCAGCTGACAACTGGCAACTGGCCTATCAGGGAACAGATAATCTTTTAAGGCGGAGTAGATCTCTCAGCTTGATATGCATTAAAAAGATCATAGCAACGCACCAGGTGAAGGTTACGTAAGGAGAGGAAGGATTTAGTACTTAGCTGCTTCAAACATTCGTATGAGATATCGCGAGGAAAACGGCGATGTATGATCAATCTGTAGGAAGACCCAGATGATTTTGCTCTCGCCGACATGCCAAGGAGTGCAAAAGAAATCAAGGATCGCGATTACGGAACTTTTTTTTTTTTAGGAAAACGAGGTAGATCTACCGCTACCAAGAAAAGTGAGACGAATGGACGTGGAAATGTTGAGTTCTTTAGCTTCCAACGAATTCAAGTCGCTGATACCGAAGTATTTGTCTCCACACCAACACCCAGCGCGGATCTCGCAACTACAACAGCTTTAAAAAATGACAAAAAAGTCCTTTTGGACTGCTAGCGACAGGAAATAGAAGGATATCTTGCTGCGCTAAAGAAGAATTGGAGAAACTGAACAGTGAATCTTGCGGTGTTCACACAAAAGTAAAATGCTCTAAACTTCCTTGCACGGACATCATTGTGTGTAAAATAATTGAAAAGCATTCCGAACACAAAATGAAAATTAGCAAACTTCAGCGTGAAATTATGTTTCTGCAAAACAAGGCACAAGAAAAGGAAACCCATCTCCAAGGTCTCACGGCCGCACGTGAAACCGTAAATTCTTCGTTTTTTCTTTGTTATGAGACCTAGATTAAAGGCACAAAACCAAGTAAAGTAAGCGAACAGAAGCCAGTTAGAAGACTGGAAACTTCCAATGATTGTAGATCAATTCGAGAACTCATATGTAAACATCTATTTAAATTATTCCACTCGTGCTTGTTGGATATGAGATGATAGTTAGCCAAAGAGGCCCATAGCGCCGAGTTGGCTATAATCATCTCCTATCCAACACGCGCGAGTGTAATAACTGTTTTATTAAAAACGCCCCCAAAATAGAGAAAACTAGACTTCAATAAAAACAAAAAGCCCCCCCTCCGCCTCCCCCCAAAAAAATAAATAAATAAAATAAAATCACGCATACGCTCGCCATTTTCGTAGATCATGATATAATGACTCATATACCATGATGGCTTAGCCAATGAAAACTCTTGAATTGCCTTATCCAATGATCCAGTTTTTAATAATTATAAATATACATTACATGGCCACGCAATCTTCCCGCTCAAGCACTACACTCCCGTCAGCTTGTTGCTCCTGAAAAACTTCTCCAAAGACCAAACATTATGTTCACGCATAATGTTATTTATGTCGAGCCATGACGGTCACGCAATGGTCTTGTAACCTGGTTTGTGTCAACCATCATCCCAGGTGATAGAGGGGGCGTTCCCTCGAGGATAAAAGATATTTCTCTCGAGCAATTCGCCCTTCTTCCCTTGGCCCTCTTACCGTCGGTATCTCGAAAGAAAAACATTTTTTGTCAGGCAAGTACCTGTTCTCGTTTTCGACTGTTTAGTTCTTTCTGTAACCCTTATATTGTTTCCAAGTCGGTTGTATGACGGTGACACGTTTTAATACTTGCCCATTCCTTCATTCGCCGTTTACGCGAATATATAGCGCGCAATGCCGATTTAGATGCTAACTTGCATATTCTCGAAGGTATAGAGCTCAAATGGCACGGGGTCGGGGGAAGAAGAGTCGTTAAGACCGTCCAATTTGATCTTTCTGTTGTCGAAAAGTTCATGCCTGACATAGTTATATTACAGCTAGGCACTAACGAATTAAGCAATCTTCCTGCAGTGAACGTTGGTTCAGCAATTGAAGACCTTCCCCGGTCCCTCCATGACTCGCTAAACGTCAAATGTGTATGTGTCTGTCAAACTATTTATCGAACGGGGGCTCCTACCTTTAATAAGAACGTGATCCTCCTAAATCGGTATTTAAAAGTAGTGCTAGAGCCAATACCCTATGAAATGTTTTGGAGTCATAAAGGATTTTGGAGGGCAAAAACTAATTTTATGGCCCGCGACGGTATACACTTAAACGGGCTTGGTCAATACAAGCTCTATCGTAGTTTGAGGGGGGCAGTTCTATGCTGCCTTCAATCGTTATAGCAGCAAATCGGGAAGATGTAAGTCATGTAACAGGTTTGAAAGATCCTCTTATTTATAATGCCCGCCTTGCCCAGGCATTTTATGATTTTCATTTTATTGCCTTATGAAGTCCCAGTTCCTTTGTTGTTTTAAGCCAAGCCGATTTGTCAGTTGTTATATGTTTTCACAGCCCCTATTAGTTGTCGTTGGGTTTTACTCCCACGAGCAATGGCTGTGCTTGTCCGGTTCATTTGAACCATGGTTGGCATGTCCAACCTTTATTTATGGCTTTGGCGATGATTTATTTTATGCTTACCCCTGCCGTATGAGTGTACAATCCTTTGACCGCCTCTTTATGAGTGGTCCAATGCACTCGGCACTGGCGGTAATGCAGTGTTCTGGGAACTTGGCCTTTCTCTCTCCCATCCGGTTCATGACCCAGATTAACGGAGAATTTGTGTAGCTGCCCCTCCCCAACTACGACCAAAAATTTAGGATGGAATTCCATCTTGCCATTATGAGTTCTATTCTTTCTTATCTTATCTTATTTACTTCCTCATTAAATTACATTCCATCGTATTTAATTATCTACTTTTATCTGTTATCTATAAGTCATGCCTCCTAAGAAACGTCCGGGACAGCCATGAACGATAGGCCGCCAAACACGTTCTAAACGCGTACGGACATCAGAGCTGACAGCAAAGGACCCACCTGTTCCTGAACCACCTATCAACAATCCCGGGTTGGTCTCCTTGGACGTAAACGCTCTGTCCGCCACCATATCGACAGCCATTTTGCAAGCGGGGAAAACAGCATTGTCTAAGGACAATCTCACCGAGATCCTAAGGCAAAATACCCTCGAAAACAGCACCTCTATTGAAGTAACAGGGCAGTCTCAAGCCGATCTGACCTCAGATAGCTTGACCACAGCTGTGAGCAGTCATGTCAGTAGCCTCATCGGTGCAGGTACCAGCAATTTAGCGTTTCAGTAAATCTTAGTTCCCGTGTAGGTTCAAAAATCAAAGCTAAAATCTGGGCCAACCAATATGTGGAATTTGGGGCCTTATTGGCATCCACCCCGCAAGTTGATAATTATGCGTTATCTATGACACCTTCAACTGCGCCGTCAAAGCAGCCGCAGCTGACCCTTGAGCCATACCACGCAACAAAGAAGGTTTCCAACATACAGCAGTGGGTTTCCGCCTTTAACATTTTTGTCTCGGTCTATACTGAGCGATACCAGAGTGAAACCCAGCAGTTGATGAAGTACTGCGAGGTAGTCCGTGACATTGCTTTGTCGAACGGGGATTGGCACTGGTATGACGAACAATTTCGTTACCTGAGGCAATCTGCACCTGATAAATATCCATGGGATCAAATACATTGGGAACTTTGGTTAAGGGCCTCAGCTAATTTTCGGAGATCACAGTCGATCACCAATAAGCCCCAAACCCCAACACGGCAGCGTTTTCGTTCGAATTTTTTTCCCCGAGGAAACGTGTTGGGCATTTCATGCCGGAAAACACTACCCAGGATGTCAGTTTGAACACGTTTGCTATAAATGTGGAGCCAAGCACCCAGCGATCCAGTGCTCCGTGCCAAACCCTCAACAGCGCTCTAGTGGAGTTAAACCAAAAGGAAACTCTACTCAAGCTTCGGGTCCTTCACAGCCCGCCAGTAACCCCCGCAAGGGTGGAACGACTTGAATGCCTCTTACACTGCTATGAACAAAACAAAAAGCATTTCCTTGTCGATGGTGTCCGTTGCGGCTTTCGTGTTAATTTTGTTGGTGGTTGGGTTCCTTATGAATCTCCTAATCTTAAAAGTGTCCTAGACCAACCAGACATTGCTAGAATAAAATTGTGCAAGGAATGCGACGCAGGCCGAATTGTGGGTCCTTTTAGAACTTCCCCTTTTGCGAACTTTTGTACTTCTCCTTTGGGCGTTGTTCCCAAGAAAGACCCGTATGAATTCCGTTTGATTCATCATTTATCCTATCCAAAAGGGAATTCTGTTAATGATGCAATTCCTGACTATTGTTCCTCTGTCAAATGTGCATCTGTTAGTGATGCGATCACAGCCATTAAAGCCATCGGGAAGGGTTGCTTTTTAGCTAAAACTGACATAAAATCGGCTTTTCGTATTGTCCCAATTCATCCTGCAGACTATTTCTTGTTGGGTATGAAGTTCGATAATTTGTATTACTTTGATCGGTGCCTTCCAATGGGTCTTTCATCTTCTTGAATTATTTTTGAAGCTTTTAGTACCGCATTGGAGTGGTTGTCTGTTCATCGTCTGGGTGCCTCATCTGTTTTACACATATTGGACGATTTTTTGTTTATTTCAAGGACCAAAGACCGGTGCGAGGCCGACTTGGGCAACTTTTTTTGTCTATGCCATTATCTAGGAGTACCTCTAGGCCCTGATACAGTATTGCAATTTGCAGGCATTACTCTCGATTCGGTCAACGGAGAAGCGCGACTCCCGGACGAAAAGCTTCAAAAATGCCGCATGCTCCTGCACAATTTTTATAAACGTCGCACAGTCGGGCTCAAAGAACTTCAATCTTTAATAGGCTTACTAAATTGTACTTGTCAAGTTATTGTCCCGGGCCGTGCTTTTTTTCGTCGCCTGATCGATCTTACCAAGGGCATCCAGCGGCCACACCACCACATTCGTTTATGTAAAGGCTCGAAACAGGATCTTCTTTTGTGGATTCGGTTTTTAGACGAGCTCAACGGCAAATCTTTTTTCCTTGAAGATTCATGGGAAACGTCGCATACCCTTGAACTTTATACCGACGCAGCGGGCTCAATAGGCTTTGGGGCTGTCTTTGGTAAGCACTGGTTTGGTGGCGAGTGGCCGGTTACGTGGAGATCTTATAACATTGCAGTTTTAGGGCTATTTCCTATTGTCCTCGCGTTGCACATCTGGGGACATTTAATGGGTGATAAGTGTGTCATATTCTTTTCTGATAACGCCGCCGTTGTTGACATTATCAACAAGCAGACGTTCAAACACCAGAGTATTATGGTGTTAATCAGGGATTTAGTGTTAAGTTGCCTCCGACACAATGTATTATTTCAGGCAAAACACATTCCTGGATTTTACAATACTCGAGCCGATTACATTTCACGTTCTCAGGTAGCAAAGTTCAAGGAACTGTCACAAGACGTAGACGAGAATCCAACTACAATACCCGCCAACCTACTGCCCACGCGTTGGTCTTTAACTTGAGTGGCTTGTTGAGCTCAGCATTAACCGAAGAAACCCGAAGATCGTATCAACGCGTGTCGGTCGTCTTCCGAAAATTTTATGCTCAATTTTATGGGTACCCTAACCCCACGTTGCCATTATCTCCTGTCTGTCTTCCCATTTATATTTCATATCTATAACTTTACATCTTTCGGCCATTTCTTACCCTCTCAAAGTCGGTGGATTTTGTGATCCAGCCAAATTATTTTTAATACAAAAGTTATTGACAGCATTAAGTCGTCAAAGACTTTTAGATATTCGTCTGCCCATCACCAGACCAGTGTTGCATGAGCCCGTCCGGTCCCTCGAATACACCAACTCTTCGGCTTTTCAACGCACTCTGTTTTCAGCCATGTTTCTTACTGCTTTTTATGGACTTTTCCGGATTGGCGAGCTTTCAACCAAGAGTTCTCGCTTTGTATGTTCAGTTGTCCAATATCGTGATCTGCAAATTTTATCGCGTTAGGGCGTCCCATGCACGGCTAGGATCATTATCACTGATTACAAACATAATTCTGACCACCGGCCGTTTGATATCCTAATTACTCGGGATGATTCTGTATTTTTTATTTTTTATTTTTGCCGGGTTAAAACCCTTCTCAAGTACTGCAAAGTTCGAGGTAATCGACCTGGGCCCCTTTTCTGTAATTCTGATCAGACCCTATTACTGTGTATCAATTTAATACCGAGCTCCAGCGTTGCCTCTAATATTGCGGCTTAGACATAAGTCGATACAAAAACCACAGTTTTTGCATCGGGGGCGCGTGTCACGCTGCCGACAAGGGTTTTTCTGACGCGCAAATTAGAGCGCTTGGTCGTTGGAAATCTGATGCCTTTAAGGTTGACTTTCGTTCTGAAAGTATCAATGCCAATTGATTTAATTTTGACAGTCATTTATTTTTTTCTGTATTTAGTACGTACTGACAGCCTCGTAGGTCAGACAAGGGCTGCTATGTTGCTGTCTTTCAACGTATTTCCACTAAAGTAGGACAGTCAGGGGCTGCTACTTGTTTAAATTTTCAGTATCCAACCACTTATAAATGTATTTCGAGTTTATAAGTGGTGCTATAATATTGCTTTTATCCTCTGCAATATTTAGAACTGGAAGCTTCCTGAAGTTGGTCAGACAGGAGCTGCGACTTCACTTTCATTCCTTAACTCTTATATTCCATGAGTTTTAAATATAGTCGGTTACTTTGTTCGGGCATTCGGCTGTTGGTGAAGTCGGTCAGACAGGGGCTGCGGCTTTTCTAGGTCCCCTAGGTCCTAACGTAATGTAACTTGTAGTACATGATATATTATTCTGCAAAATAATTAGTTACACATGCTATTTCCTTTTTATTGAAGCCGGTCAGGCAAGGGCTGCGGTTTTACGCTTGCCTGTAAAGACTAAACAGGCTTGTTGCTAGCAATTTCTATATATCATTAGGCACAACATCAAGTTTAAAGGGACTATGTCACATCCAGCGCATGCGCGTGACGAAAAGAAACTCTTTGAAAGCGTTGGGTAAACTATTTCAAGACCGTCGGAGAGTTGGGGTAAACATTTCAATCTGTTTATATCGCGTTCATCCTTGCGAAGTTTGAGGAACTTTTTATCAGAAAACTATCTTTATTGATTGTAGAGCCTGTTCGTAACATCATTTCGTCATAGTTCGGGTTTTTGAAGCGTTATTATAGCCTACATTTGTGGTCATGTCGCATGGCGGCCGTTGAACTGGAAGCGGTCACAAAAGAATCTACGACAGCAGTAAAACAAGAATACAGGTTTGGCAAAAAGGCCATCAAAGAATATGGCTGGATTATGTCCTTTATTCTTCCTGGGTCTCGGCGAAGACAAAGTGCGGCTACTCAAGCGACACGGCATTTGCAGGCCATCTTCTGTCTTTAGAACAGCGACGAAGGTAGGCTGTACACGATGTGACAACCTTCCGAATTTTAATTGTGCCCCTTTGGCATTGAACTGCATATAAATAAAATTGTTTATTGGCGGATTTTGTGTGTTTCTTTCATCAAAGGAAAACGATATTACTACTAACATTCGCCAAGGAAGCCCTCAACGAAAGCGGCCACGACTTGACCATGCTAGTGATGGTAAGATTTTTTTTTGTCACCTGTGTTTTGTTTGCTGGTAATAGACCACCGTAATTCATGTCAAGTTATCGATTTTATAGATAAATGATTTAAATAGTAAGCCTTGCGTAGTCTCGAACAAAAGTAGCATTATTTTTCTTTGGTTTGTTTTCAAGCACCGCTTACTTCGCCTCCAGTTCACCCCATGGCTAGGAAGTTCTCTCTTCAAGAACCCCCCACCCCCCCATACCTTACTACGTATGGCAACGAGTAAGTGGTGTAGTATACAACGTATTATTTTACTTTAGAGAATTTGGAAGCCAGAGCTCTGATGAGGTTTTTTTTTTTGGCTTAGCCTTCATGGGTTTTAATCACCAAAGACACTATATTCAATCCTATATAGCTTGATTTAGGTGCTAATATCTTTCTTTGTTTATTTTTATACTGCCTTTTTATAGAATGCCTCATTTCAATAGGCTGCATTTACTACAACAATTTTCTATGTCAGGGGATTTTCTAGTTGATAATATGTGTTGAATTTTGTTATTTTATCCTCAGGTCCAATTCAATTGTTGACATTACTGGTGTGAGTGGAGCAGAGGAGACCCTTTCTGTTGGGGGAACCCCATATAAAATTAAAAATGGCTCAGTAGTTTTGTGAAATGTATCAAGCCAGTCAACAAGCGATGAAAGTGATGATGACATGGAATTTACCAGTGATTGGTGAGTGCT
>JAEMPF020031638.1:0-20404 GCA_022496165.2 Catalaphyllia jardinei
TTCAAGTAATTTCTAAATTTCTTGATGGGTCGATGAAACGAATGGAGGAGCCATTCTTACTTCGCTGTCCGTGAACTTAACATTAATGTCCGTGAACTTGACATTGCCCTTGGAAATCATGCATTGCGCGTGCAACCTACATCTGTAGGTACAGACCAGGAATGCCTGCCGGTAGAGTGCCAACGAGTAAACACTGGCACAGTTGTGCGCCGATAGAAAATTAAGAAATAACCAGAGTACAGACCATTGTTTAAACTGAATTCGCCATTGTTTAAAACAGCATTGCAAAACTCACATGTTTTTCTTTGTTTTTAAATCCACGTAAATAATCGAAATTAGTCACCACTATGGCCCTTGCAATAATTTAAGACTAACAACATATACAAAAGAAGAAGCTTTATTAAAATTCTCGTGAGCTGTTACTTCGGTGCACAGACTTCAGCAAGTGGACTTTGGACCTGAGCACTTCTGATCGGATAATTTTCAAACGAAGCTACAGTTGCAAGCCCACAAAAATTTTGGAATAAGAAGACTATCCAAATTGATTTGCTAATTAAGTTCCCTGAAGCTTGACAGATAGTGGCTTCCTGGCAAACAGAGCTTCGACTGTTTTTCACTTTTGCGTAATAAGCCGCGGGCACAAACTAACAGCGACACGTCGTGTGACTCGTGACTTGTTCGTCGATCAAATTCGTGATTTCGAGCACACTAGCTCGATTGGAAAGAGGCTTTATATTCCCTCTGATTATGTTTAAAGTGAATATATTTGAATATATTCAAGTGTTTTTTTCCTTAGTTATGGCACGCTAGCCGATTTTGTTGTTGTTTTGGCACGCTGGCCGTGACTGTCAAATTTGTAATTTTGAGAGCACACTAAGGCTTTATACGCCCTCTGAATGAGTTTATAGTGATTATGTTCAAGTGTTTTTGTTTTTTGTTTCCTAAATGGCACGCTGGCTGATCTTGTCAAGGTAATTGACTATTTTGGCAAGCTGGCCGTGACTGTGGCACTGCCACTAGCCGTTTTCGAGCTGATCTCGATAACTGCCTCGATGAGCGATTTTTCATCCTGCTCGTCGCTAGATTTGTGACACTCTGGCTTCCCGGCAAAAACACTAAATTAAAGCACACGCAAGAAGACAACGCTCACTAGTGAATGATATCTATATTTCCACTCACCTTTTCCTGCCGAGTAGCCTACACAAGTACCGCAATGCCATTGGATAACTCGAAAACAATCACCGATGACGTCACTCTTACATTACCTATGCTGACTTTTTAATTCGAGATTTCATCTCCCTGTACCAAAATCAACTCACGCACACGGCTTTATAATGCTGCCGCCTCGCCAGCCTCGCGTCTTCGCTCAGCTGGCTCGTTGGCAATTAGAGAATAATCTGTACTTTAATAAATTTTTAAGTTTTTGAATGGCTGTATCAGGTTCAGTATTGGCCCAATTGACACGAAACTTAAGGATTTTGTAAAACTCGGTGTGCTCTTTCCTAATATATATGGGTCTCGTGTTGTTAATCCCATAATACACGGATCCATACTGAGGCCCTCACGGTATGAAATCCGGCAATGGTTTGGCGATGATGTCATTCATTTCACCCCTGCTTCGGGGTGGCGAAATCGGTGCGCAACTTCGATGCAACTTACCATGACGTCACTCCCATAAAACTCGACTCAAGAACGCATTATGAACTGCGTTCTAACAACGCAATAACTAGCGAATCACAGTTAGCAGGACGAATTATGTGACTTAGCTTTTCCTTCAGTTTCTCCTCATCAGGTTTTTCCTTTTTGAATATCAACTAATTAATCATTTTCGCTAGTTGTTCATCAATACCTATGTCAACTTTCTCCTGCATCTGCATTTTTTCCGCAATGCACCGATTGGTTGCTGGCCACCTTGCCATATGAAGTCAATTTTGACTTTTTGCTCGGCGGTTGGTTAGTGGTACACCCGCATATATGAACAAATGGATTTAGAACACCAGGCTGAAATTTGGCCGATAAACGGCCCCATTCTTATAAGAACAAGATCAGCCTGAAAAATTCAGCATGTTGTTATAAAATGGAAAAGGTGTCATAATTACATAAAAAACAAGTGATTTTATGTTGGTAGTCATGACTCTATCAGATGTCAAGTGGTCGTATTTTTGTATTGAGTACTGTACTGTTTCTACTGTAATTGATTTTTCTACCGTAAATACGTAAAAAATTGAGGGGGCATTTATCTAGGGGCATCTTTGGGTAGTACCCGTATAGAAACTTATATGCGGGTGTTTACTGTACTACCACTGTTATCGATTTCTGCATCGTCTTCCGAGGCATCATCGAGCTCCTCAGCTGAGTTCTAGCTGGTCAAACTTCCCAGCCATAGTATTTTCCAGTTCCGTAATTGATGCGACTAGCATCGATCCGAATTTCAGAAGCTCACTGCCTTCGTTGCTGGCAGATTTTCTCGCCATTTCTTCCTCAGGGTTCTTACTCGGGCGCAAGTTAGGGTTTTCATCGCAAGTCTTGCGAGTCGGACCATGCTTATTGGCACCTGCACTGCCTGTGGTACTACCATAAGTCTGGTTTTTACTTTTTTGTGTTTTAGAGTCGTTAGTCATTTTTCATTCACGTCCTGTCGGCAGTTCCGCCACGAGTACGAGGTCAACTTTTCTCTGTGAGAGTCGGCGAATTTCACAGCAGTAATATCGCTTTTTCCTCAACGAGGAACTTTTTAAATGCTTCTGCGAAGCAGTAACGCTTTGGGACATTGTACAGACGACAAATCGTACAAAAAAGGGAAAAATCCGTGAGCTGTCACAAATGCAACCCTGAAGTACGTCCAACATACCGCACTGAAGCTCGCATGGGCACTGCAACCTAACATGATCTGATCCCTCAGCAGATGACGTAGAACAACCAGCCTTAAACCGTGGCCATGTTATTCTAGACACAACGCTGCGTGATTTCATTAATTTCTCACTCGTTTTACTCACTGTTTAAATAGACTTCATCGTGTTATGTTCCTAGTTTGATTATTCAAATCAAGAGCCCGTATTTTCTGTAAAAAAAATAAGGATCCTTATAGGGGTCCAGATGGGAGTCCAAAACTGAGGGGTCTCAATGTGGTCCAAAAGCGATCCCGAAGGTGGTCCGATCCAGCAGGGAGTCCAGATTGAGAGGTCCATGTTTTGTACCGACCCTTTTCAGCTAAGAGAATATCGGCCCTCGGTCTTTTTTGTACGGACCTCGCTGCGCTCTGTCCGACAGTACTTGACAGTACGGACCTCGCTGCGCTCTGTCCGTACTGTCAAGACCTCGGGCCGATATTCTCCCAGTACGGCCCTTGGCCCCTTGGTTAATAATATATTCATATAGACACGAGTGTTTATCTTTGTGCTTTCGCTCACTCTGTAAAATTAAAAAGAACCGCCAGGGCCGGGGATAGGAGATTGAGATCACGAAGCATACTTTCAGCCAAACAGTCATAACTATCCTGACAACCCTTGTCTCCCATTGTGCCCGTTGGCACTTCTACGGATAAGTACCACTAGTATCGTAGATTTTTCTAAGCAATTGGATACTGATAACATGCGCAGAGTGATACTGATTATGTACCATGTTTGACATCTCTTCGTGTTGTTTCATGACTTCGTCGATTGTATATAGCTAAAAACATGAAAATGTCAGTGAATTCCAGTTATACGCAACTTCCTGACGATAGAAAAAAATTAAAATCCAGGAAAAAAACAGTCTTTCCCCTACGAAGATTCGAGGTTTGAAAAAGTTTCTGTTAGTTTAGAACGATAGCATAGATATCACTCACCTCTCCCACCCTCACTATCGAGTCTCCGCACTATTAGGGGCAAACTCGCGCGCCAAAGTTAAGGTTATTTTCGTCAAAGTTCAACTGAAATTGCACTGTTGTCCGCCAAACATGAAGGAACCACATTCCTATACTTATCGGTTTTTCTTGATTGTGCATGAATTCTGTTGGAAATTACCCGGCCCTCACGCTTAAATATAACTGATCCTTCTCTTATATCTTATTATATATAAATTAATGAACCCATGCCGGCCCATTAAGTAAAGATCTAACGCAGAGACTATTGATTGGTTTTCAGCCATATACCGTGACCTTACAAAAACAGCCCCCCACCCACAAAATAAGATCAAAAGGGAATAAGACTGACAAATGGACTGGTGACTTGGATGAAGTGTAAATAACGGAGAAGCCAGCCCCGAGTAACCTCTTGGAACAGTGACACGTGTCCTACCATACTGCAAGGCTCAACATGTCGAACTGATAAATGTGACTAAATGATAAATGGATTGATGACTTGGATAATTTATTTCAATCTTTAGCTCCCCAATACTGTATAGATTATATAAGATTTGGTCCAAAATATTGTGTTTAGAAAGGCCAAAATTTGATGACTAAAAAATCAAATGCAATCTTTATTTGTATCCGTGAAGACAAAGTAATTGTCAGGCAATATTCTCTAGCCATCTTAGTGATGAAAAATGTTTGAAAATCGTTATTGATAATATAAGCAACCTTGTTACAATCACAAGTTTTGCCAACATGGTACAAAGTTGAAATCATATCTATCTCTTGATAATACACCCAACAATGCCTCTCAATTGACTTCTAACATTCAAAAATTAAAATGTAACA
Organism: Catalaphyllia jardinei; assembly: GCA_022496165.2. NCBI lineage: Eukaryota > Metazoa > Cnidaria > Anthozoa > Scleractinia > Caryophylliidae > Catalaphyllia > Catalaphyllia jardinei. The sequence continues at coordinate 4,679 of JAEMPF020031638.1, forward strand.
GATCTTATTTTGGGGTTAAAATCCGAAATAAGTTCCTGCGCACCAAATCATGTTTCAGTACGTACAAAAGTCGTTCCGTGTAATAGTAAGATCACTTCGTCCTTGGAAATACACTGAAGCAGAAGCTTTGAAAAAATAAAAGTTTTGGCGTTGTCTTATAATGTTTGGAATATGACGCTAGTGTAATCTGTCCCGTGTGTTGGTTGATCTGCAGTAAGAAAGCGACTCAAAACCGTAAGGGCATTTGTTTATATGAAATTAAACGACAGTTTCTTTCTCCATTAGCACCATTACTGACCCACCTTGTTGCAATAGTTCTTCATGTAATGATATTGTCTCGGTGTTGTTGTTTCGTTGAATCCATTCATCGCTTTTATCCTTCCTGTCGCCCAAGGACTCACACAACTTGTTGATACCTAGGCGTCCTGAGGCAGAGTCTCGTTTAAAGAGTCTGAAAAATCCACAGCAGAATACATACGAAAAGAATCGAATATAACCACGCCGGAAGTGCTTGGTCAGCGTACCATACGCAATTGGATTCAAGCAACTGTGGAAATACAGCAGAGATGGAGAGAAGCTAAACAGGAAGGCTACCAGGCCTTGGTTATCTTCTAAAGCAAAATCGTAAAGAAGCCAGGCGAGTTGGGCTGGCAGCATACAAATGGCAAATAAAATCACAATTGTTGCTAGTGTTTTAATCACTTGCATGTTTTCTCGCCTTCTCTCCTGATTAGCCATGTGATCTGGGACCTGATGTCTCCCTCGACGCACCAGATCGAGGCCGATACTTACATATGCGACTGCAATAATGGTTAGTGGAAGCATGAATTGCAGCACGAAGAGGCTGGCAGTGTAAGCTTGTCGGTATGCAAAGGAAGGCCAGGCTTCATCGCAACCTTGTGGCTCTGCTAGTTTTGGTTTTGTCACCAATAGCAAGGGAATGACAAGAACAAGGCCGAGGAGCCAAATTCCTAGGATCCAAAGAAACACATAGCGATGGCTCAATTCCGGCTTGAAAGGATTCAAAATAACGTGGCACCGAAAAACAGCCATTGATGTTAGGGTGAAGATGCTCAGGTTCACTGTCACAGTCATTAAAGGCCAGATCAAACGGCAGTACAAGTCGTACTGAATGTCTGCAAACATCATGTAGATGTTCGTGGGAAGGCAGACAAATAGGTACACGAGGTCACTAATGGCTAGATTGAGAATGAAAATATCATTTGCAGTTCGGCGGTGTCGTCTCGCTGCTACAATGATTATGACGAGCAAGTTTCCAAGGAGCCCCAGGACAAAAACCACAGCGTAGAAACCCGGTTTTACTTTGTTTTCTAGCTCTATAGTTTCCGTTGGTTTAGTGGTGTTTAGCATGGCTTTAAAAGGGTGAGGTGTCGACAGCAGCCCCTCAAAAAGTACCTTCTTGTAAAATGCTTAACTTGAAACAGTTCACAACTTTAAACTTTCTGCCACTGTGCCAGGTCAGTAAATTATGCCAAGCTCTTGGCTTCTGATGGACTCTTTCGATTTCGGGAATAACTGAACGTCGTCGTAGTCCGGCTGCGTTGGAGCGTCTGTTGATAATCGTGGCTGGTGATGATATATTTATTTTTGTACAGGTTATGCGAAGTATGTAAATGAAGTTTATCCCCACGTCAGCGCTGTACCTGCTGTCTTAAAACGCACCAACAGGTCATCTGGTTAATTCTGAAAAAAATAACGTTATCATGTCCTTATGAATACAGGGTAAATAGAGTTTATTTACAGATGATTTGTAATAAAAATAAACTATGAAAGGTAGTATACTAGGTTTTAGGCCGGGGCGCAAACTAACTGTAACTAAAAACGTAAAATCTCTAGGGGGGATGAGTGTGCAAAAATGATTGAGTTAAATCCCTTCATCTTCTTTGTTTAACATCAAGGTCGGTTTGAAAGCGTACTTTCGGATTTTACGTGGTAAAAAGGCCAGATTTGTTTGAACATCTGCTAGGAGTTGGAATTCACTGTGAAAAGAAAACGTTCGTTTTTCTTGGTGATAAAAGTGAAAAACCACTGTTTTGGTAACAGGCGAGTGATCGTGATCACATTTAAATGAATCTGCTACTAAACCTGCACTCAATTACAACCGCAACCTATCTCTTTGACTATTTAGATATGCAATCTAATTAAAACATTGGGACTGAAATCCAACAGCTAATCTTACAAGAATTTTCGAGAAATATTTCAGCGCTGGTATGACTACAAAATTCTTTTGAAACAAGAGTTACAGCCAGAAAGATGATCAAAGTACAAGATTTTTACCAACCGATTGCTTTTACAGAGTCCAAACAAGTGCATTACTTTTTTTTTCATATATGGGTAGAAGTAGAGAGCTGCTACAAACGCTGAATACTTAATCAGATATTTATCTTCAGACTTTTAGGAGAATGTTTAACTAAAATTCATGTAACAGTGAAAGAAAAGCTACAGAAAAACGGTCTGAAGAGTTGTAATATCAAATTCATTCTCAAATTTGTAGATTTTCTCTACGCCGATACGCAACATTTCAATGAATACCAATACCACCACTCGATCTTGTCGCCTAGGCTTAAGTGACACTTTCTCCTGACAACCTTTCTCGAAACAGCTGTATACACAGAGCAAAAGGTTGTTGCCTCAGCCTGTAGTTTTAGATAAGTCAGAAAGGCATTTGAGAGCCCCTGGGCGAGGTACGGTTGACTGACGACCGACAACTGACTGAGCATTTTGATATATGTGGCATATCTGAGATCCAGACGTCATTTTCAAATTTTTGATTTGGCCACCGAGGCAAGGCCGTAGCTGAGGAGAAACTCACGGTGTTCAAAAAACCAAACCCCTCCGGCAACATTGTAGCCCATTTTCATATGGCTCTTGCTGTCTTTAATTTTCAGTCTCGATTTCTTTTGCAAGGTTAACAATGCAGAACTCGTCAAACTATCAAACAAACCGCGCTAAATAAGGCAAGTGGCAGTATAGTACAAAGGCATTACCAATCGCCCTTCCATAAGTGGTGCCTACTAATAATAAATACAAAGTAACATTTAAGCGTTTAAACGTCGTGGTAGTTCAATGCTAACTTCATGGATCTTTAGCGAGAAAACCTTCATCACTGGGAACAATTTCTGTTAGCGGTTTGAAATGAATATACTTTCATCTCCCTGAGAAACAATTAGATTGCAAGCAACTCTTCCGACACACTCTGTCATTCAGGCGTTAAATACTGTTCTCACCGCTCAGCTTAGAAACCGACCAAATCAATGTAATAATTTCTCCTTATAATTCCGCCTCGACTGACTGTGGATTTTGCCATTTCTATAGCTTAGAAACGTAACGTTCAGCGTGCATATTGAAGAAAGGCTTTGTGCTTACTATGGCTGGACAAAGGAAATCTTCCCCCGTGAAAGTTGTAGTAAAAGTCAACTTACTTTAAAGTATATCTTGCATATTTCCTTTCCGAAACTGCCTGCAAACGGATGGAGATTAGAACTTGCCTGTACGCCTGTTCGGATTTGCCTCTGTGTGGAATTTACATAAATTTGCCCTTTTGTAAGCTTTCAATCCCGAGATAAGTTCAGTTATTGATTGATTTGTTTAATTACTTGTTAAGGTATTTTATCAGGTGCAAAACACCGCTAGCTACTCTATAAAGCGCACATTACAAGACCCTGTCGAGACAAATGCATTTATAAGTACTATTTAAGTATAGTTAGCGGATGTTGATGGCCCTTGTTATTCCAATGTTGTGTCGTGACTAATTTAACTGGAAAGCAAACTTTACTAAATCCTATTATTAAGTGGCCTTCGCTTTTAAGCCCTTTTTGATAAAGCCACCCCCCTCGAAGAAAGAGAAATCAATAAATTATTTAATTAAGTTCCTATTCTTGATTAAGAAAACCGGTGCCGTCGATTTCGCAGTATCGTTCTCTGCTTGAAATTAAGCTTAATGCTACTTGTGTCGATAAAAATATCTTGCCTTCCTTGATTCAGATGTTCTAGTTCCTTCTTGAGAATAGATCAAATATCAAAACAAAAAATAGATAGGAATTTGATATCGCCATTGAAATAGGTGCATACCTCTAAATTAAAGTGTTTTCTTAAATCTGAAATAAGAACAGAGAGGCTTTGTTTTGCCGGTAAAAAGAATCTTTAGTTCTTAATATGACTTGTAATACGACTAGTGACCTTCATCTTGAGGTATTCTCGCGAATAAGCATTTTTCGCTGGCTCGGTGTCAAAGTAAATTCTGGCTGTTTTCCATATGCAGCTGATAAGCAGATTAATGTGCGGAAAACTGAGTTGTTAATAATATCTAGCCATAATCTAGCGCCTTACGCCTTATATAAAACGGTATGTTGAAGAGTTTGAAATATGTAACAAGTAGTTTCCACAATCACAAGATTATGTTCCATCTTGTTTAACGTTTGGGAGGCTCAGACATAATGGAACCTATGTTTGTTATAAAGATTCGCATGAGGTGTTAATTAACATTAAGTCCCCATTTAGAATTGTTTCTTTCTTGATCTGCAGCCGGGATAATTGATGGCTTTTAGTAACAATCACCGGCCTAAAACGAATGGCTAGCAGATGAAAACTATAAGAAATGCCGACATTTAAAACACTGAGGAAATTACTGTGTTTTTAGCTACGTCGTTTCATTTTACATATTGAACAATGAACATTTTCGACGTTAATGTGGTGGTAGCCAATCAAAACAAGGGAAACGAACGTAGCTCAACAGTTCATCTTCACAAGTATCGTTCTAGTATATTCCCATCTAAGCACCGCCTTCGCCGTATTTTCTCAAAATTTTCCCGTGATTGTGATCACTAAAGATACTTACTTACAATGTATTTTAAAATGTGGCTTCATGTATCGATGCAAATATTACTAAATTGTTAGGGCTTGTTTTCTGAATATCATGAGCATGCTATATAAAACCATACACTGTTGAGACACACCCATCACCGCGCTGAGGAAGTATGCCAGAATCGAGATTTGTAAGCGTTCACGTAGCAGCAGGGAAGGCATTTTTCTTCCACCGAGACTCCAGGATGACTGACGTTAATTAAGAACCAGTTTTCCCATTCCGAACCCATTATTATTAAGCTTTTTTGGAGAGCAGAATTGTTGCCCTAAACGCAGCCGAGAAATTCTAGAATGTTGTGCTTTCCTAGTCAAATCCGATAATGAGGCATCAGGCCTTTGGTGTCTCAAAAGAGCTTCAGACACATAAACGAGCAATCCGCAAGGTAATTTTAAATTTAGGGGTTGAAATCACCTAGCAGCGCCTACAAAAGTTAACGAACTTAACCAAATGCTTCCCATCAGGTTTTGTATTATGCTGTTTAGGTCGAAAAGAATAAATCGCTTTGATTCATATCAAAACTGATAGATATCACAAACGAGGTTTAACATATTTTCCTGGAAGCATTTGTTTTGGTTTTTCTCGGTCAACCAAAACAACTCTGTTATGTCTTCATCTTCAATAAATCTCTCCAGACGAGCAATCAAACTGGTAGGTTTTTTTTCAATTTATATTGCAACTGGCGTCAAATCACTCGGTGTTTTTTTTGTTTTTAGCATTTAAGGATGGAAGAAAAAGGCACAAGAACTTTGAACTAAAACATGTTTCTAGAAGTCTTTATGATATTGTATTATCAATCAGTAATTTTTCAGTCGCAGTGTAATGACGAATAGGTTACAATAACATACCCAGTAGGGTTTTGTGAAAACACTGTCTTGTTTTCAAGAGCGATTTTAAGGTCACACTGAATTGAATTAGCACACAAAAGTGCAGTCACGAATCTGAATAGAATTACCATGTCGTTTGTTGAGTAAGTGCAGTTTATGACTCTGAACCAGCACATTTTCCTGACAAATTTTCAAGTTAAGCTTGTATGACGCTAGGAATTAAGTGCCTTTCGAATACGAATAGGTTCCTTTTGTCCTGACATTACGCTTCTTCATAAGGACACTGTGGGTGGTCTGTTGTCTAAAACGAAAATATTATTTAGACGAATTAAAACAGCCTCATTTCCCTCAGGCCAGTGTAAAAATGTAAAAAAGGGGGTGTTGAATCAACTCGCAGTCAGTGAGACACCAGTTATCAGCGGGGCAACTCGCAACAGCTAAGTTCACTCCCTAAATGTTTATCGTGAATTTCTAAAACACAACCTTAATCAAAACAAGAACCTCTTTCAAATCCAATTTGACTTCGCCTTGATAAACGACAAAACTTGCACAATGCCACCAAGGCTTGGTTTATATGACAGCATTTATCGTTTGTATTGTTCTTTCGGCTGTCAATAATGAACTATCAATATTTGATTTATGCCGGCCACACTTCCTGTACTTTCTTCATTTCTCATTCCTTTTCTAGTCTGTCAACTTAACCCTTCTGCAGGTGAAACAACTGAGAAACCAAAATTGCGAACAATATTTTTGCGATTGAAGTGCTACTTGAAAAGACGAAGGGATTCGGCTACTATGGTGCTTAACCATTAGCAAATATTTGTATATTTCAGTCCTAGAAAAGATATTTTTATCCTTTCTCGCCAATACTAAAACTTGTAAATTGTGACAATTTTATTAGCTCTGTTAAGCTTATAAAGCAGTAGAGAATACCACTAAATTGGGAGTTTGTAACCTAACTGCAACACTGAATAACCAAAATTGAATCAAATTTTCCAAAAGAAACCAGAAATCATGAATTAATGGGCAGAAACAGCTTAGTTTGAAAATTACGTTTTACATTTTGCACTTCCTTCAAACTCTCCACAATCAATGGCTTACAAAATTCGGCGTCTTCAACATCTCTGCAGTGGTTAGCCCTTATTCCAAAAGCTGTCTTTTTCATACTCTTTCTCAGTATTGATAAACAAGACCTGGAATAGCTCTGTGGTTAAAGTCGGCAAATCAATCTTTCGCGTGTCGTTTTAAAAGTCAACCGATCATCAACCTATATCTCAAATGTACTCACCATTCATTTTTAACCATCTCGATAGCAAAAAAAAAGATAAAATGAATTACAAAAATAACAATAGCTAAGTTCTACTAAAACCCGTTTTGTCACTTGGATGTCCTTCTGTTTTGCCATTGTTGCCGATTTTTGCCGTTTTGAATAAATGAAAACAAAACGCACGCCAGTTTTATTCTTGTTTGGATTTCCCAATACTGTAGTTACTGACGCCTCGGATGTGTAATTATTTTCACAATTTCCATTTTCCGGCATGGCTTGGCGTATGTGAGCAGGTGACTAATTACGCAGCTTGAAAAAAGATCTAAGATGTTCAATAATAAATGGTAAAACACACTGAAAAAAGGAATGCTCTGTAAACACCAGTGGGCTTTTTATAAACCTGTCGACATTAATCATCGCCACGAAACATGTGCAGGTCATTATCGTTTAGCGATGTTCGCTTTTTGAAAACTATCTACACCTTCCAAATTATGTCAATTTAGAAACTGTGAAGTTTGGCATATTGTCTTGAAAATTCTTTAATTGATACCTGTCGGTAGGAATGATGTTATTATGAAACTGATGTAAATTGGAAAAAAGATTCTGCTATTCAGAGATGTTCAACTGCTATAACTTCGTCGCTGGAATAAGTATAGTAAACGAATTTGTTTTAACAGTGATAAAATGGTACGCGCTACATGTAGATTAATCTGCAGCACAGACAAAGTCCTTAAAAAAGATTATTGCCATGTAAGTTTGCCTGGGAGGCGTTCGACCCTCATCCTGCATTGTTGACTTTCTATTCTAAGAGCGAATTGACTATGGTTATAAAGCAAATTTAAATGATTTCAAGTAGGATCTTCATAAATTATGAAGTAGTCAAGGGCTTTCAGCTATTGTATTTAAGTGGCTCTAAGCGATTGAAACCCGGTTCGTTAGTGAAATCCGCGAGAAGGTAATAACGACGGAATTGTGATTGAGATTACACTATCTTCCAAATATCAGAGCCACACTTTGGGGTCTCTCGGCCAACGGGGAACCACAAAACAATCTTAGGTTATGCTGTTGACAGTACTGCGGTTGAAATTTAGTATTGCTATGAGATAAGCGAAAACCCACCGTGGATGATACCAATTTTGCGGTATATACGACGTTAAAGGAAACATGAATAAAGATGAGCTAGTTTTGAAACTGTTTACGAAAATATTACATTTTGTCTAGCCAGTCGAAATGGTCGTTTGACGTGGTATTTACCGTCGAACAAATCAGTTTCGCTTTCCTATTTGGCAACACTGTTTTTCTTCGCTGTCATCTCAAGCTTAACGTATTCATTTGCCGTTACTTCGAAAACTTCGAATTCAGGGTTAATAGATTTTCTTATTTTTTGCAGTCCTTATCGAAGATAATTTGTTAGATTTAAAACTTACCCGATTCTCGAAGGCATTGTCTTCAGTGCGAAGAAATGAGATTTCCATCCGTGGTGGGAACTGTATGATGCTGAGTTCTGTTTTGACTGCACCGGACAAGTGTTATCACAGTAATTAAAATGGATTCTGTTGTCTATAATGTCTTTAAGTGTCAAAACATGAATATTTAACAAATTTCTGTTTCTGGTCTTCAATTACTTCGGAAATACAGATTATTCATTCCCAAGACTACATTTCATCAAAATCGGATCTATTTCCTACTGTCCGGGGTGTTCTTAATAGATTCGTTGACATTAGCTGGCAGGGTTGTAGGCCCTGACCTAAACAACGATAATAAAGCAAAAAACGAATGGCGCTGCTAGTTACAAACAACTTTTGAATGAAAATTAAGGTCTCTGGCTACATATCAATTATAGTTTTTATCGTATAACGTTTAGCTTCCTTTCGTTTTAATCCGAACGTTCCGCTAACTCTAAAAAGCTTTTTTTAAATCCGCAAAGGCCCAAAAACAATTAGCCAACGTGTTCTAGGGTTACTGAGATCTAGACTGAATGATCACTAATTAAAGTGGAAGTAATTTTTCCGGTTATGTTACTTAATGGGATAAATACTGAAATCCATTTGAAGAAAAACAAACATTTGGTTCGCGTTGAATCCAAATTAATGCGTTAAGGTATACATCGTGTATGTTTGTGGGCTTACAAGATAACCAAGATGAAATCTACATTGTGAAGTGTCTTACCTCCAACTTCATAGTAATTCGTCACCCAGACAGTTTCCCTGGCAGGGTTTCCAAAAAAAGACGACTAAAATATAAACAGCTGCTTTCATAAAAGAAAATGATCCGCAAATACCGATTGCAGAACAATTTGGGATCTTTTGTCTATGCAGGTTCTTAGGCTATCAATCTCTTGTCTGTTTGCCTTTCATATGTACCATATTGCCTTCAATTTTTGTAAGAAAAAGATTCAAATGGAAGTAATTACTCCAAAACAAACATTGGTGTATTAAGGTGGATCAAAGGTTTCTTTTAATACGGAGAGAAGAAAGAAAATGGACAGTTACCATGTAATCCCGTCAAGACGCCGCAAGGAAGCCGGATTTTAAATTAAACATTTTGTCCAAAAAATTAATTAAATTAAAAGACGTTTTTTACATGATCATGACAGAATCCGCAGACAATTGCTACTGAAACATATATGGTAAATTGATTAGAATAATTAGCTCGGATCAGTTTCCTTGGAAAGAAAGGTTTTTCGTTTAATACCAGCCAAATCACTGCAGCAGGGATTTTACTGATCCTAATTAAGATATTGTCTGCTGGTGAGACAGTTTTCTGCGGGCAGGTTGCCGAACATTGTAAAAAAGGAATATAAATTCATTTGGGGTGTAAATAGGCTTCAAAAGAAATAGGCCAAATTCGCCGTAAAGTCAAACGCTTTGAATAAGTATTCCATATAAGCTCATTGCCGCATTGCTGTATCACGTTCTACATCTTGTATTGAGACGCGAAAGAGAGGCAAATTGCAAAGTTGAGAACATGTTCCTTTATTTTCTCAGAAAAGTCCAACTGACTGAAGAATCAGTACTAGTTTAACAAAAAATTGCACTTAGTTACTCGTCTGTTGGATTATATATATAAATGGAGGCGCCCTTAACTGATTTCAGAACAAGAAACAAGACTTGCTTTGATAGACTAAATTATGAATCTTGGTTGAATTCGATCATTCAATCATCTTAACTTTTCAGTATACAAACAATGATGAATGAGTGTGTTTAATCATTTTTAGGTTTAATTTAAAACGTTTCTCGTCACGGTTTGTTTTAAATTACGCATGCCGTTTTGCGGGTGAAATCTAAGCTCAGCTGAGGAACAAGCGATTCAACCATAAGCAGAAATGTGTTAGAACTGGTGAAATGAAAATTAAAATCCAGGCGTCCCAAACTCACGATTCGAGGAATCGATCAAATATTAATGATTTATGTACGCGTATCGAGTGAGACGTGACTGACTTAAGTGCGCGGTGTTGTGTTACACATTGGGCCGTTGAGAATTTGAGCGCTCTACAAGGCATTGTATGGAATTTATAATAACGAAGGATAAAATCGCGCAATGAAATAAAATGTTCCTTTTGTGAATGAAATTAAGTAAATAAACTCACCTTGCCTGATTTCAGTTGTCTATTTTGCCTGTTTCGTCGTTTTTGGGGGGTTTTCAGGTGTTTCAAATACAGCTGTAATGTAGGTTTCAACAGTAAGCACAGTGGTTCTGCAGAGAGAGGCTCAGTGATCTTATGGACGCCAGATCGTTGGGTCTAAACAAAACGATCCCAGTTGGCCAGCAAACTGTTAGGACAAAGTTAAGGAGGCGGATTTGTGACGGGGGTAGGGGTAGGGGGGGGGGGGCGTGGACTATCATCCCACTGAGGTCTACAAAAAGTGAAAATCAGCGAAAGGAAATCAAATTTAATCTACCTACTGGAATTCAGGCTGCCCCTGTTTAATACGTACGCTTTCGTAAACTTCGAACATTTTCAAACGCGCGTCTCTTTAAAGTGAAATGACCATAGTAGAGTACTCCATTTAGCCCAAATTCTCTATGCACTTTTTTGTCGTAACCGGTCTAACAAACTTTTTGTACATTGAGCTTCTGTGATCTGATCTCAAAGACAAATGATCAACCGAATCACCAGCTCAGGTTAAAAAAGTTGTAATAAGAATGAAATTCGTTGTTTTTTTCTACCAGCTCACCTTGGAGGTTATTGTATTTTTTGCCGTTACTTCCCTATTCTCACCTTCCAGACAAAAAAATCTGATCATGATAAATCTGTGATTTATTGCCTGTGTTTTCAATTTCGTTCGTACAGGTCCTGTCGCGCCGTCTTTCATGCGAAATATTGGAATCGTCGTCGCATTTTATCGACACAGTCTGTCGCAAATCAACGAAAAAAAACTGGCATTTTGTAAACATAGGCACGCAAGGCGTGCAAGAGTTATTTCTTTTTGTGAATAACAAGATTCTGGAGGTAGTGAATAATGCTTGTCAGTCGATGGTATTACCAGTCCGATAAAAATGATTGGTCCGTAAAGCCTTAATGGTATTGGCTGCAAGACTCGTGTTAAGTTTGTCATCGGTCATTGGTCGGTTTTGATCCATCCACTGTTAGTCAGGTCGGTCTGTTAGAAGTTCGTTTGTCGGTTTCGTTTTCGTCTTGTAAGGCACCTGTACTTGTTGACATCTGTTAAGAGGCATTTGTGGTAAGTTAGTGTATCTGCTTTCCAGAGTCAGTTGTTGAATTGTTCGTACAGTAAGCTCTCGCTGAAACCCCCTTCATAATTTGAAGTGGTTTTTGACGGCAAAGGTGGGAACAGAATAAGAACGTGCTGTTCCGTGACTCGACCTGTCAGATGTGATTATCTGATAATTAGATTAGTTTTTGTTTAATCATGAGATGATAATTAGTGTTTTGAAAAAGTTGTTCTTCTTCCATTTTTTCTAAGATGTCTAACTTTATACCATTTATCTCCAGCTGTGAAGAAAAAGCACATCGCCCTTAAGTTTTACTAGACGACGTATAATTGAATTTACCTCAGTTTATAACAAGATCCAATTTAGCATGTTCTGGTTTTGATATTCCACGAAACCATTTCAAATTAATATCGATATCAAAACGAAGACGACGTTATGAAAAGTAACCCTCCGGCCTGAACTTGAAACAACCAAACACATGAAAAACTGTATAAACTTTGTAAGACGCCACGAAATCTGGAGAGTTTGGGACGCTTCTCTGTCACATTCCCCGTCCCGACGCCTTAGAGTTGTTGCCACCTTATGAGAGACTATTTCGCGAAGCGTGCAAACACTATGTTACCTCAAAGTCTAATCGAATTAATTTGCGGTTTAACTCGCCGTCAGAAGTCTTCAGGAATATTACAAACCTTAACTTTAAGAAAATCTCCACTAAAAATTCCCGTTTTAAACAATTGCCATTAATTTGAAATATTAATATATTCCTGAATACATTAAGAAAAGATTGGTCCAAACATTTTATTTTTCTGGACGTGTTTATTCAGAATAACAAAATTGTCAAGTTACCATTTGAAAAGTTACCATGTATCTGCAACAAAACAAAACAAAACAAGAAATTTGATTGGCTGTTTATAGTAGATCCAACCTGATTGGTGTGACATACATACATACATACATCACTCACTCACTCACTCACTCACTCACTCACTCACTCACTCACCCACCCACCCACTGGGGACTAGGAAATGGGGACCAGGGAAAATTAAAATGGGGAATTGAAAATTGAAAATTGAATTTTTTTTTACAATAACTTTTTACAATGAGGAATAAATTTTTTCAGCGGCAATTATCAATATCCACGTTTTATTTTTGAAACGTTCTGTGCAAAAATAAGAGGATATAATGACGGGAGAAGTCACCCTGCCTTGTTCCTTTATTTCACAATACCTGAAGCTAAGAAAGTATTAAAAAAAGAATATTAGCGAATTTGCAAAAAAAAAAGGAAAAAAAAAAGCCTAGCCTTGGGGCGTTCGGTCACACCATAAGAACACGAATAAAATATTGTGAGTATCAGCAAAGACCGAGAAGGACGTAAGCGCTTGCAAGGAACCCACATAATTATAAAGTTCACTAAATGCACGCGCAACCGATTTATGTAAATTACCACTTGAAACCTGTCAAATTCATTATCGCACGTCTGTTGGTTGTAAAACTAAAATAATTTTTTACGTGATTTTCAAGTTTCCCTGCAGTCACTAGTTTGGTAAGTGGGGCTGTCTGGAAAAAGTTTTTCTACCACCAAAACTTTACCATTTTCTAAAAATAAAATGACAGTTGTTCTAAACTGGGTAACCAGCTGTGTAGAAATTGAGCATTTATTTGGATTCGGAAAAGTTCCGGCACTTGGAGGTACGACATCTATGAAACTCCCATTTCATTAACGTACAAGTGCATATGAAATAGCTCTTGATTTTACCTTACGAAATGTTTACATTTTTGAGCTACAGCTAGTAGGAATAAAATTTGGTTTACATGGCTCTTTTGTGTTATGTATCAAAGCAAACCTCACTTTCTGTTTTTAACTCAACTACACCAATGGAGACTGTTTGAGAAAAAAGAAATATCAAAATTCTTTCGATAATTGAGGACTCTCCCGGATTTTCAGGACATGAACGCATGAAAGCATTTATCAGAGATATTACAGGTGTAATTATCTCCGTTTCATTTTCTTATACATTCTGATATATTCTCATATATTCATTTTTTGTGCTATCACTAGTACATGGGTTTTATTCCCTTAAGAATTAAGCAAATCTTAATGAAATATTTTTAACTCAACCACAGTACAGAAGATCACAACTTTAACTATAGCTGCTACGGACAAGAAAAATATCAAATTTCAGCCTTCGGTACGTAATTTAGAGGACTCTCTTAGCTTAGTCCATAAAGCCGTTTATTAGAGATGGCAACCTCGTTCTTTATTCTCATACAAAACTCAAAAACCTAAAAGTAAAAAGGGTTCCTGTAATAAACAAGTAGCAGTTAATTTTATATCTCAGTTGGGCCTAAAGATGCATTCCAAATCTTCACAGCTGCTGGCGTATCAGGCGCAACTATCAGCTGAGTTGCTGAAAAGCTAGGATTGTTTTTTTTTTGTACACCCTGTAGCGACATATGGTAATATTTGTTCGACTTGCGACCAAGTCTTCACGTATTGGATTGCTCAGTATCGAAATATCAGTCACACTCGGGTTTGACAAGAACAAACCGGTTACCAGATCCAGAGGCAGGAAGAAATTTCTGTTTGCATTCACATCTTCTCTTTCTTTCTTTTGACGTTAATTTTTGCAAGGACCACCGTGACAAAACAGAAGTTCCGGATCCTCTCGTTCTTACCTTCCATGTTGAGCTTACCGATCGTGACTGACGCCCAGCGTCCGTCACCGAAAAATCGAAATTTCGAACCACTCAAAAATCACTCCAAAAGAACGCTGACCATTCCCCATCCCCCTTTCTCCATTTTGTAGCATCCCGGCAAGGATCGGGCCTTTGTTGTTTAAAAGGGAGTCTTCGGCTGAGACATATCAAGAGTATAAAATAAATTTTCTCTTTGGGCCGCTAGTTATTCAGTTTGTGTGGTATATACTAAGACAATTATTCACCTCAGTGTTGGTGAAAGTGGTGGATATTTACCTCCACGTCGGTGAGTAATGGTTAATTATATGAATCATATGTTATATTTGCCATATTATTTTCCTACAACGATCATATCACTAAATTCAACACTTTTGCTGGGTCTTTGCAGCCAATGATGGCAAAAAAGGCCTTCAGTGAGATCTGAAAGAAAAACGTTATTTTTCAAAGTCGTACCGTACGGCATTACGTCATAGATAATTGCAGTTGTTATGTTTGCCTTTCCATGTCCTGTGTGAGTTAACTACAGGGACATGTATGTACGGCGCTGACAAAATTATGACTGTTCTCACGCGAGGAGTGAACAGTTTATGATTTGCTGTTGTTACACAACACACACTGCAGCATCTCCTTTATGAGTCCTTCTTGTATCAGCTCCTTAAAAGAAATACACGGTCTTAAAGCTTATAGATAATTCAGGTACAAGATATATGAAACATAGCTTTTTTCAGTTGTTTTATCAACTGGTCATTTTCAACAGGTTTCGGATGATCTTAATTGGCCCAGGGCACGTGAACAGCAAAAAGGCCAAGCACTTGTTTCCTTACAAAGAAACCTGAACTTAACGCGTGCCTGATTTCGTTCTTTTTGCCAATTAGTGTGACAGGAAGATTTCTGGCGGACTGCAACAGTGATTAGCAGCTAGGGTAGATATAAGCGCCTGATCTTGTTGGGGCAACTGTTATTCTTCTGTTTAGAAACAATTTGGTTTTTCAGGTCTTTTTGAGGGGAACCACGACTATTGAGCTAATACATCCTAAAGAAGGTTTTACGTACTGTTGAAAGGTTTGGAGTGGTAGAGCAGTTACGGTTTCTAAGAGAAAACGAAACCGGCCTGCGGGTTCGAATGAGCAAAATGTGAATGTACTACCTCCTATAATTGACCCTCCTAAGAGCAAAAGAGGTTCACATTGACAACAATCAAAATAGAGCTTTCCAAGAGTTACAGGCTAACTGGTAATGCTCTATCTGAACTCAATGATTCCTTTCAACATTGATGATTGTTTTTTAATAGACCACGATCGCGTGCGGAGGAAGATTTAAATGCGAATTTCTGTAAAAACGCCTTGGAGTGAACCCTGTTTTAGGTTATTAGGGAG
>JAEMPF020031639.1:3440-15940 GCA_022496165.2 Catalaphyllia jardinei
TCTTTACGAGCTTTGAGTGCTGAATCAAACAACTGTATTATAGGCTGTGATACCTTGACAATACCTTTCTGGAGCTCTTGAAGACCGAGGTCTTTAGATTTAGACTCCTTAGACAAATCGTGCCACAACTCTGAATTGACTTTAGGCACACACAAGTATCTACAGTTAGCAGGAGTTTTATACTTCTCGTACAAATCCTTTAACTTGGAATCCATGGCTTTCTTTGAGCATGCGTCATTGACACGTTGAGCAATGACCTCAGCCACTTCAGGCCCAAAACTTTCGGTTTCTTCGAACACCGAAGGGAGCTTAAACTCCTCCTTGTGAGGCTCATTAGTCGATGCGACTTCGTGTGAAACTACTGCGGCCGAGGGGTCAAAAACCCCTTCGGCGGTTTCTGAAGAGGACTTTGAATTTTGAGCCTCTGAACCAGAGTACTCAGTCCTAGATTTCTCGCTACAGAACTTCGAAGCAAGGTCGTTAAGCTTGTCAAGAATACTGTCGATTCCGAGCTGTTCTTTCAACTCATCCAAATCAAATTCCACGTGGTCGTTGTCGTCGGCCTCAACCGCGTCGTGAACTTCATTCGCAATCACCACATTGGGTTCCAAAGGTACAGTATTAGCGCCGGTTGTCAAAGACATCACCACGTGGGCAAGCGAAACCCTTGCTGTCAACTGTCAAGCGCCAAATAAGCGACGGAAGCTAAAAGAAAGAGTAAAGCGATGAAAAGAAAAACTGAGTAAACGAACAAGGAACACCCATTGAAAAAGCGAAAACAAAACAAGGAACGTAAAATAGGTCAATATAAACGAACTCGCTGACCTTGTAAGCACGAAAGGAAGAACTGGTTATCACGCCGCCTCCTGGGGTTTATATCACTGCTGATTTGCATTTGAATAACTTTTTTCAAACGTGACCGCTGACCAGTAGGTAAGTAGGAAGTATGCATAATTATCCCATAATGCGGAGCATATCGGAAGAGAACATGTTTATAGAGTGTAACTTTCTACTATATGACAGTCAGGGTTCAGTTTTTGATGAATAAATTTTATGCTAGTATGTGATCAGATTATTTCCCCAAACGTGGTGGCCTGTATATTTAAAGCCACCCAGATAGTTATAATCGGTTAGCTTCTTTTACAAATGTATAATGGTATCCACAATGTAAGAGAATGGTACGCGAGGTGAAAGTTGAAGTTGTATTTTTAATGGTAATAGGTCACAGCAGAGTACAATGCGGTTTATTATGATACCAGTGATGATTAAATTAGCTTAAATTGATAATTATAACGAGTATGATTACACACTAAATTGAATGAAGCAAAGTCCTATTAAACACGCTATCGTAAAATTTACAAGTTCTGTTCGAATAACATAATGTACGATAACCACTTGGCTAGTAAATTGGTAGAAAATAGGAGTCTTTTAAACCTAGTCCAATCGAGGAAATTGTAACTTTGGTTACAACATTTTTTGTAAATTCATGAGGTCCTGTTATCAACACATTAAACTCTCAGTATTTTTATTGTTTCAATAGAGCATTCCAATTACTGCGTAAACTGTTACAAAAAAGCTTTTCCAAATACTGTCTAAAAAATGTAGCGACATTGTACGTTTACACAAGGTAAAACCTAGATGCTATTTCTTAATCAAGACGGTCTTAAATGAGCTGTTTATGAAAATATGGTCTTCGGCAATTCGGGCCTGGGAAGGGGTGCGTTTCACCCATGGCCCGCTGTATGGTTCATCGAACATTATCGAGAGCTGTTTAATAACCAAATCAATGCGAGCGTTCCGATTGGTCAATCAGCAGTATAATGAGTCAGTAAACTCATGGAAAAATATGCTCGTCTTCTTAATCATTACACAAAAGCAAAAGACCACCAGTTTCCATTTCCATGGTTCAGAAGCATGAAAAACCAACTGGAATGTAATGTTGGTAGAATTAATCTTGTGTTCCCTTTGGGTACTAAAGGGTTAAATACAATCCAACCACTATCAATGGACACGCTCAGGGAAATGAATAGTGGCCGTTTAAACGAGTTTTGTTGATTAATAAAGGTATAAACAATAGGAAAGCCCTGATATAGACATTGATTACTGGCAAACTAATATGGTTTGCTGTTAAATGGGTGGCCTCTAAATAGCGGTTGGACTATAACGATTTCTCATTGTCAATAATCTATTTTAAAATTTTATCACTACATATTTTAACTAGAAAAATGTAAATTGATTACGAATGAAACCTATCAACAAATATAACCCTTACTTGTTCCTGTGTTACTATTTTTTTGTACACTTGTCGTTAGCTACTATGGAGGGGCAGGGAGGGCAGGTGGATGGAGGGGGGTGAATAGGGGTATGCAAATCCACCGATCCGTGCCTTTTTTTGCCAAATCCGTCGATCTGGCAAAATTTTTGTTCAAATCCGAAGCCACAACCACATCCGAAAACAGAAGTGTAAAGATTTAAAGGTAAACTGGTACATGTGAATGCCACTGTTAATTTCGGCCAAATAGTAAAGAAGGCAACATGCTCGATGACTACAACACAGTACAATTTCAATAACAGAGTCACACCGGAATTTAAATGAGCTTCTTTAGGAAAAAAAATTATTTGGATGAACTCATTAACATTACGACCAAGGCTGAAAGAAAGATCTATGATCCAAGTTTTGTTTAGGACCCAAGATCCCAACATAAGACAGGCGCAATCTGGAATCGGCATCAATGATTATAGCTGACCACGCTCCACTGTGTTTTCAAAATCCGTGAATCTGCTCGATTTACCGCACAAATCCACAATGCGTGCGCTTTTTAAGGATCCAAAAACTTTTTCACCCCCCTCTGGATGGGAAAAAGACAATGGCTCAATGCAAAGTCATCAATAAACGCAGGAAAACACCTGAAACTTATTAATATTGTATTATGCAACAGAGAGTTTTGAAGTGCATATAACAGCCATTTTTCACAAAGAGAGCTTTCTTAGCTTTCTAAGCTTTAAAATTTAAATTGCTGACGAGAAGTGAGATGAAAAACTGCACAGCCTGAAAAATTCAAATGTACTAAAGGAAAAAATACTGCCATAATACTTCGTTAAAACCATAAACAAACTGGCGCAATGCTCACCTTCTTGTAAATTCGGAGCATGAGCTATTATTTGGTCATCTCTTCTTTGATAACACTTACTTTTATAAATCTCCTTCAGTTTCCACTCGAAAAGTACCGAAGGACCGTACCGAGGTAGCTCTTTTTCTTTGGTACTCTCGCTCGGCCCATGCTTCCTCCCAAGTCAAGGTACCAGACCCCTCTCCTCCAAATTGACTAAGATAAGCCGAGCTCGATACAAATTAATCATTAGCAGCAAACCGAGCTCGAGAACAAACCGAGCTCCGTACAAAATACGAAAAATACGTGTATTCTGGGAGACTCAGGGCAAATCACCCTGACCAGACTCTCTACCCCAGAGGAGTCTAACCAAGTATATTAAAAAAGGATTTTTAGTTCAGTTTAGGTGCTGATCACTGCTGGAGCCAATACAGTGCTCTACAATGAAGGAACTGTTGTTATAACAAATAGTTTAAAGAAACTTCTCAGACATACGCGGATTTTTATATGTACAATTGAATGTAATAAAAATAATCAAATCTTTGAGTAAATAAATCTATTGAGGGCTAAAGACCAGTTAATAAGAATGAAAGTATAGAGATTAAACTTAAGCCTTGAACTACAATTATGAGTAAATTGAAAAAAACCTGACAGGAAAAAATCTCAAACGTAACGAACACTTTTGCCAAGTGAATCCCGTTTTCTCACCTGAAGTTAACGTCGCAACCTCCTCAACACCCTCCTGTGAGCCATCCCCTCGACCAAGTGGCACTACTGCTGACCTCCAGCACAACTCCAGCGTGCGCCTTGACCCGGAGAATGCACTCTCGCCAGACATCAGAGCCAAATTTCAGGACCTCCATGATGACTACGACGAGGTCTTTGATCCCCGAATCAAGGGATACAATGGTGCCGCAGGGTCATTCAAAGCTCAAGTAAACATGGGCCCAGTCGAACCTCCTCAAAAGGAAAGGGCGGCTACCCCAATATGCCAAAAACAAGCTAGTGGAGCTGCAAGACAAATTCGATCAACTCGAGGAACTGGGTGTATTCAAACGCCCCGAGGATATTGGCATTTCCATTGAGTATCTGAACCCATCCTTCTTGGTGAAGAAACAAAGTGGTGGTTACCGCCTGGTAACAGCATTTGCTGATGTAGGGCGATATAGTAAGCCCCAGCCGTCTGTAATGCCCGACATCGATTCCACTTTACGCCACATCGCACAATGGAAACACTTGATTGCCACCGATTTGACGAGTGCCTTTTACCAAATCCCCTTATCTCAGGACTCCATGAAGTACTGTGGTGTCGCAACATCTTTCAAAGGGGTTAGGGTATATGTACGCTCCGCAATGGGTATGCCTGGATCGGAAACAGCACTGGAAGAGCTCATGTGCCGCGTCCTTGGGCACCTGCTACAGGAGGGAATAGTCGTCAAAATCGCGGATGACCTCTACTGTGGTGGAAACACCCCGTATGAGCTGCTAGAAAATTGGAAGAAGGTCCTCCAGGCCCTTTACCAATGCGACTTGCGCCTGTCTGCATCCAAGACTGTAGTTAATCCTACTTCTACCACTATTCTTGGATGGATCTGGAGGTCTGGAACCTTACAGCACCAGAGACAGTAGCCCGCATGAGATCATTTATTGGTACCTACAAGGTCCTCGCTAGAGTACTACCAAATTGCTCTAGATTTATGGCCCCACTGGATGACATTGTGGCCGGGCGGCAATCAAATGAAGCCATTTCCTGGTCCGATGACCTCAGAGCTGCATTCAAAGAAGCACAGCTGGCATTATCTAGCAATCGCACTATCACCCTTCCGAAACCTGATGATTTACTTTGGATAGTCACCGACGGGGCGGTTAGGACACCTGGTATCTATGGTGGCCCATAGGAACAAAACACTTCCCTGAATCCAAAAACACTTCCCAGAATCCAAAACACTTCCCAGAATCCAAAAACACTTCCCACACAACAAAACAATTCCCATTATCCAAAACACTTCCCAGAGTCCAAAACACTTCCCAGAATTCAAAACATTTCCCAGAATCCAAAACACCTCCCACACAACAAAACAATTCCCATTATCCAAAACACTTCCCAGAATCCAAAACACTTTCCAGAATCCAAAACACCTCCCACACAACAAATGAATTCCCAGAATCCAAAACACTTCCCAGAATCCAAAACACTTCCTAGAATCCAAAACACTATACTACACCACAAAGCAACTACCAGACGGCTTACAGATGAATAGGTGAGAGCTGGTTAGCTGACAAGTTGTCGACCATGTTCGTTGAACACCGATAAGAGAACATCACAATGAATTTCTTTGCTGTGATATTATTACTGCTTCAAATTATAGCTCATAGTGTAGGATTACCAGACTGTACTTGTGTGGAAACATTCAATTCAGTCGAGGAATGCGTAGCTGCCTATTGGAGGAAAGGGTATCGATATGCGGCCATCTTGCTCTTCCTCTCGGTTTATCATGGCATTCACTGGACACTGAGACAACTGAAATACTTTATAAACCACAAGCTAGGATTGCGGAGAAGGGGGAATCAATCATCAGTTGCCGACATTCGCCGAGCAATAACTTTGGAACTTAACGGTTCAGGCAGGTGCCTTGGTTATCGATCTATGACACGAAGGCTTCAGCATGACTACCATCTCTCGGTTGGAAAACACGTTGTCAGAACACTTTTACAGAATATTGATCCTCACGGCATTAATCAAAGAAGACGTAGAAGACTTGAAAGACGGTGTTACAGAAACCCAGGACCCAACGGTGCGTGGCACATTGACGGATATGACAAGCTGGCTCCTTATGGATTTCATATAAGTGGTTGCATTGATGGTTATTCCAGAAGGATTATGTTTCTACAGGTTGCAGCCACCAATCATGATCCTGCGGTCATTGCATATTATTACCTAAGCTGTGTAAAGCAGATACAAGGATGTCCAAGACTAGTTCAAACTGACTGTGGGACCGAAAATGTGGTAGTTGCTGCAATACAGGGAGTTTTCTGCATCAATGCTCCTCCTCCTTTTGATGGCCCCAACAGCTATCGGTATGGCAGTTCACCATCCAACCAACGCATTGAAGCATGGTGGTCTTATTACAGAAGACAAAACAGTGGCTGGTGGATTGATTTTTTTAAAGATTTGGCAGCTTCAGGGAATTTTGAACCTGGTAACTTGATTCATACTTGCTGTCTCCAATTCTGTTTTATGGCTTTAATTCAGGAAGAATTAGACAAAGTTGCCAGTGAATGGAACCGCCATCGAATTACGCAGAGCAGAATGGCCGAGTGCCCTCCTGGGGTACCTGACGAGTTGTATTTCCTATCAGGGCCTCCAGGTAAAATCATTTATCATGTCATTTGCTATGGCTTGCCTTTTTCCTTTTCACTAGAATACATAAATGGGGGGCTCAAACTTCAGGTAGTTTGGAGTGACGACCGATGAGAAAATAATTCTTTCAGAGGTGGTGGGTAGAGGAATAAAAATTAAAAAAACAAATTTCACGATGTGGGCCGAGAACCACTTTCGAGGGCGGAAACCAGGAGACCAGATGCAGGAAGTTCGTGAGAAGTTCATACTCCCTTGCCCACTACAGGGTTTTGTGAAAATTAATAAATTATGCATTTGTCGGGGAATTGAGCAGCCAAGAGGCAAGTGTATACTTTTCAGAATGCTTAATACAAACGCCCTTAAGTATTAAAGGGCAGCGATGTAAGCATGTGCATTTTTATTTCTTTAACAAGTGAACAAGATGAACAATATCTGGCATATAATTATATTATACAGAACAGTAATAAAAAATATTTCCTAAAATTTCTCACAACCAAATGGATCTACCAAATGCATCTCTTTTAGGTTCTGTATAACAACAAATTTATGTTCTTTTTCACTTCCAGAAAAATATAAAAACGATATCAAACAACAAGTATTTTCATTCTGTCAAAACATCTAGGTGTACCCGACAAGAAACAGGAGGTGTCATCAATGGATATCATTTGGGCTCAGCAAAGTGTAACTGAACCACCTTTGATTGGAAATGCAAATTTCAAGGATTACCTTGTGCAAGTGTTTGGAGATCTTCAAATGCCTTCAAACTGGCAGGAAGCACTTCAGCTTTATATGTATCTGTTGCGTGTGACCCAATAACCTCTGTAATTTGCTAAGATTTTTTCCCATGATACATGATTATTACTATGGGACTTACAGAACTAGTAAAACAAAACCATAAGATAACAAATCGCGGATTTGTGTAACATCACATACTTGTAATGGCTACAAGACTGGAATTAGAAATGTGATTACAGCTGTTTGCTTGTATGAAATATGAAAGACATCATGCTTCAGGTACTGCATATAACTACCTAGACACAAGCAACTACAATTTGGATGTATAATTTCTAACAAAAGTACATGTAGTAAGAAAAGAACTATAAGAAAACAAACATTTTTGCTTTCGCCAGTTAGCATTCATATTTGACCAAAACCACAAGTGCATGAAAGAGCTTGTTCTATAAGTTCTTTAAAATCGGAATAGCTTTCTACAGCACGTGGAAGTGACATCTCCAAAGAACACGTCGAAGTCCAAGGGAATCGTCGTGCTTTGCCATCTTGGTTGTAAAACTTGATGTCTATCTTCTTGTCAAAGCCCAAGGGTGGAACTTCACTGCATCCTGACACAAATTCAAGCAACTTAGGGAAAGGAAATGGGCCCTCATCTATGAGCTCCTCCCACCACAAGCAAGTCTGTTCTTCTCATTCTCGGTCATTGGAACCTTGTGGAGAAAAGCAGACATGGAACAGCTCCCGGAATTTGGTTGCAGTGAGCTGCTCCTCACTGTGACAAAATAAATCATGAAACAATGGGGCATTGATTTTGATGCAGTCAAAGAAATGAGCATCGACCGCTTTGAAGCCTTCCACAAACTGATCCAGAGATGCCTTGCACTTGCTGATGATCAGATGTTCACACAAGACCCTGACAAGCACTTGCTTCTCCTGGACAGTCCATCGACATTTGTTTATTCCAAGTTCAAACAGGAAATCAGTTTCCTCTGAAAGTCCAGTGGCAAATGACTCGTCAGATAAGGACTGAATCTAACAAAGAGAACAAAATGGGTACATCGTAAATGCATTGCACATGTACTGAGCCTTGTGTGGACCTATGGAACACTGCATCAGTACATTCTATCTCAGAATTTTTTTTAAGATTACATAATTATGACTCTAGCAAGTGCGAAAAGGATTGTCAAGTCCTACAAAACAGGTTCCATCATTGATAAAGGTATCTGAATGAGGGCTACAATAAGTTTCTTAAGTAAGAACAGTGCTATGCTACGCTTCGCTACACTGTGCTATGCAATGGTATGCTATGGCCTGACCTCTTGGTATTATGAAGCAATTAAACCAGAGAGAGTACAAGAGGGATCAAGAAATGTTATGCTCCAAAAAGCAACCAAGCAAGCTCAGAGAAATGAAAAGTGTTTTTCCTCTGAAATGTTGAAAAAAAAAAAACTCACAAAAGAAAACTAAAAAAACTAAATACAATAAAATGAAAGATGTGTAATTCTCAACACCGGCTCTACAAAACAAGTAGCAATCAATCAATAAAAATGATTATTTCCTTGGAAGGCCGGTGAACAAAAATTGTAAGATAAGAGAAGTTGGATTTCGTTGCAAATTCATGTAACAGACCAACAAGTGTTAGTGGTAAAAACATGAAACATTCAGTTCAGTGACCTTAAATTACTTTAAAAAGTAATTTAACAATCACAATGGACAATAGTGATGTCATACATGTACATTGTACTTTCTCACTTTCTGTTGAGCCTCCCCACCAGGAATATCTTCAACGTCAAGCAAACTACGACACATCTGAACATCACCACAGAAATAGGCATACATGGCAGGTGACAAACATTTCAAACCAGGACCTCCTTGAATCAGACTTGTAGCAACCATTTGGCCTGCATGATAATAAGTTTCTTTTGTAACAAGCAGAGGATTTGAGGTGAACACCTTCCTTGTGTCACAGCCTGTTAAAACACCCGAATCAACCACCAAACTTCTCAAAAGCAGCCTTAAAAACTCCCTTTGTGGACCACCCAAATCTGCAGCTTCCTCACCAATAAAATGCACACTAAGTAGTGTCCCAGGTAGAAAATCTTTCTTTGAAAATGTCCGCAAGGCATCTGACCAGAGATGGCGCCTCCTCACCCTCACAATCTGTGTGCGCTCTGAACTTGTGGCATTCTCATAAAGTGGTCGTAGGATTGACTCGATCAGGGGTACTCTAAACAGAAGGATCACAAGATGTGTGTAATTCTGTCAGGAGATAATTCTCTAAAATATTTACAAGTTAATTTTCTGTTAATATATCAAAGAGAAGATTGCCCTTTAATGAAGCCCCAAGTACTGAACATCATAACATTTGCCATACCTACAGTATCTGCACCACCATGACACATGGGGCTTGTTCACAGGTTTCCTTTTGAAGGCTTTTCCAAGGGCCAGTGGTCAGCCCATCACCCAGTCTCCTGCTCCCCCCAACCATAAAATGTAGTGAAGACCACCTCACATAATATCTACCCACTTACCCACCTACCAGTCATCTTGAGCTCATGCCTAGACAATCTAACCAATATGAAAGTTTGACTATCAAGAAAAGAACAGCTTTAATTGCTATTTAGACTAACAGCTAATATGACATATTTTAGTGATACACACCTATTTGCCTCATCATGTTCTGCACCCTGTTTACCACTAGCATGGATTGGACGGACATCATTATCATCATCACAATCTAACATCAGGTCCTCCATGGTAGTATCTTCATCATCAAAAAGTGCACGATATATTGCATAGGAGTCCTCTGGAGTCACATGCGAGTCCTCTGCCCCATTACTGAAAACATCCTTCACTGATGAGTCAGGTAACTGCAAGACAAAAACAGACTAATTAGATAAATAGTGATATACTGTAGTAATACATAAAGAATAATCATTAATGTGATAAGTAGTATAAATTATTAACCTCTGCCTTCCTCTCTGTTGGGCTGATTGGAAATCCTCCATCATCCACATTTTATCAGCCTCATTTTTCCATTGAATTATAGCTTGCAGTATCACGGCCTGCATAAAATATCATTAGATACCTCAGCAAGCTCTGCATCTCCCAGAGGTGGTAATGTTGCATTAGCTGGTAGCTGCCCTATGTTTCCTAAGTTTGCACCCTCTGACTCAACTACGGATGGACCACTGTAAGCCTGCAAATGGAAAAATCAATAATCATCACTATGACAGTAAAATATCAGGTGCAGATTGTGACAAAGGTTGCGCCTAGATAAAAACAGAAGGGAGGCGCAGGTTTAAAACATGATAACAAACATGGCATGGCAGACACTTCAAGAGTTATGTCCACAACAAACAATAACATGCATTATGCTCATTTTAAATAGTACTAATTTTATTGTACCTCCTCTCCATCCATACTTTCCTCATCTTCTTGATTGGCAGCTGAAGATGCAACATACAAGTAAGACTGTAAGTAAATACTGTAATTCACCAAATAGTACCCAGGGGTGATTATTAGCAAATTATTTTAAATTGTACTCAACAGTAAATTGTACTCCTCCATCCCCATATGAACAAAACAAAATACCAAAAAAGACGAAATAAACGCAAGTTGTTAATGTAAAGCCTCTATTAAGCCCCCCTTGCAAAGAAGCCCCCCTTTTGGGATGCATGAAATTTACTGAGCCCCCCTCTCTTTAAAGCCCCTACCCTTTCTTTGCAACCCAAGCAATACACAAAAGAATTGTAACTAATCACAAATGTAAGACCTTAATGTTGAAACTGGTACAGATACAGTTTTTGCTTCTCCCATGGTTGAAGGTTATAGTACTAAATTGTTATTGATTGTAGGCTTAGTCACCTCTAACCCTGTGTATTTTTTCATTTACAACCAAATGGAATTTTGCCAAATTAAATAAGCCCCTCCCCCCTCCCAAGTCAAACTGTGCTTATGTCTGTATGTGCAACTACAACAATAGTTATATTAGTACTGTACATGCACTAACTTCTAAAACTACATCAATTCTACCTTCAAGATCTTCTATTCTGCATAGGAATAGATTAATACGGGGATATGTTTTCCCAAGGCTTTCTTTGTACTTTTCAACTGTAAAGAAGTCATTGTTCCCAGGAATGTTATTGACTTCTTTGAAATTGGGGTAAACCAGCTTCCACTCCTGGCTAGTGGCCAGCTTTGCATTGTGTGCCTTGTGTTTATCCAGAGCCTTTCTCCGTAGAACTACACTAGAAGCTGTTTTTGGCACAGTCACTGGCATGAGTGAACTCCTCTTTGCCTTCATTTCGCCCTTGACTACATGACCAATGCCAACATTTATCTAGAAGTAGAATGATGTGGTATCAACCCAGGGAGTAGGGGAGCTGGGGGAAGGATACCACCATGTATATTTTAAATGGTTGTGCCATGGGATGAGGTCCTATTTCGAGATCCAATTTAGGCCTTTTTGTCAGAGATGTCTGGGGTATACTTTTCCATTTCTACCCTTTAAGCTACGGTAGGAATACTCTATTTTTCTTAAACAGTAACTGTAGACCCAAAGACCACAAGTAATATACCAATTGAAAGGTACTGTTTGGGGTAAGTCATTAATCACCACAACAGACATGCAGGCTGTCACAGATTGGTTTGAAGAATGTCCAAAATGAAAACAGAAAAATGTTCACAGATGTCTTATTCCTTGCATGGATTGGGTAAACCCCTAAACAATAGCTTAATTTGCAGTTCTGGGTGTGCAGGTTTTTATCACATACACTGTATTCACTTGACCATAACAGTGTAACAGGCAAAAGTTGCAAAAACGTGAGGGGTGGTTAATCAATCCTGATACAGGAGGGGGTATGATTTTATGCTTTCAATGTGCAGATTTGTCAAAGATCCTTTTGGTGTCCAAACTTCATACAAATTAACGAACTATAAAGCTTATGACTATGCAGATATCGTATGGGGGGATAGGGGCAATTCCACTCTTATGCTGCAACTTCAATCTTTACACAATAAAGCTGCCAAAATAATTTTAGATTTGCCTATTGGATCGTCTGCTAGTGAGGCCCTGAATAAACTGAAATGGAAACCTCTCGCAAGACGTAGGGCCGAGCATAGGGCAACTTTTATTTATAAATGTTTAAGTAACTTATTTTCACCTTGTTTTAATATAGAATTCAATAAAGATAAACATGATTATAATACTAGATGTAAAAACAATATTCGTAAGAGTGCATCTAATAGAATCTGGGGGCATTGGACCTCGACAAATTTTGCCGCAAACGATTGGA
>JAEMPF020031640.1:0-20393 GCA_022496165.2 Catalaphyllia jardinei
GGGGCCGACGGGGGCAAAGGCTGGGCTGCCTCGGGGAGGGGCCGACGTCTAGTAAACTCCTTGTGACTCATTGGAGTATTTCCGCTGGCCTGATACAAAGTGTACAGAATTTACATTTCTGTTCCCTGGCTCAGGTTCACTCTTACGCATCTTTTAAAATAAACATGTTCCTCGTAAGCCCGATCGAACCTTTAAATAACATCATACTATTGAATATAATATTACTCAGCCTCAAAATCCCACGGCAAAAGTATCCAATGCTACCTCTGTGATCGAGAGCGAATGGAAAAAAAGTCCAAAGTCTACATGGCCTGCTCACGTGCTCATATGTTCGTCACATGTATTATCACATGTCTCAGTTACGGTACCAGTTTACTGGCCGTGACCATAGTTAATAACTATGCCGTGACATAGTTGGAAACTATGTCGTGACATGCCCCTGCAAAAATTAAGCATGGTGGCCATTTTCGTGCCCTTACAGGAATTTGGGTTTTCCAGAAAATAACCTTACACAGGACAACCAACTCTGCAGAGTCGCAGGCAAAAATTAGCAACAAAAAATTGTGATTGTGACAGGAAACGTCTTCTCAAACGTTTAGGATGCTTTAAATCACTTTAAACTTCTGAAGTCCGACAAGTTGTTGAGAAATTAAAATACACCTTTTTTCCTTAAGTTTACAAAATAGAGGTAGAAGACGCAGCTCATGAGACACATAATATGCTATTGCCCATTAAGTTCTTGGTTGCTGTCGAAAGCTGGGGCCATCTACTTTTTAAAAACCCATATATAAATAAAACCTCTGAATTACTGGAACATACAGTTGTGGCATTTTTTAAAAAAAGTGGAAAATGTTGGTAACACAAATATTCATAGTCCTCGGATTACGGAAAAAAAGGCTGCCCAATTTCTTGGCTTATTAAGAGCAGCTTGCCAAACTTTTATGTCCTGTGTAATCAGTACATGTAATGCTATCATTCCACAAAAAATCGTGAGAATAAAGGATTTCGAATTTCATGGCCCCATACACAAGTGGTCGGTTTTTTGTGACAGATGCACTTAAATGATCTGCTAATCGAATTAAAAATTTTGACCCGCAACCTGGTATCGGACAATGTTTACATTTCCTCCGCACCATGTTATCTCTGTGA
This sequence comes from Catalaphyllia jardinei, assembly GCA_022496165.2. Taxonomy (NCBI): domain Eukaryota; kingdom Metazoa; phylum Cnidaria; class Anthozoa; order Scleractinia; family Caryophylliidae; genus Catalaphyllia; species Catalaphyllia jardinei. The sequence goes on from JAEMPF020031640.1 coordinate 1,150, forward strand.
AAGTTGGATTACAGCTGAACAAAACTGTTTGTAAAACTAAATTTATCAAGGCAAAAACGCCACATTTAGCGTTGTGTTTATCTTTGAGAGCAGGCGTGAAATCGCGCGTGGACATCATGAGAAGAAAGCACGCGCGTACTTTCAATAAAAGTTTTCCCTTATCTCTGTGAAAATCGCTGATAAAACACTAAATCAGTTAAAATTTCTCTGTAAAGGAAATCTCAAATTTCTCACTTAATGTACATTTTTTGGTTCACGATTAGGTTACTGTCCCACAATTCTTTAGTTCGGGGAGTACCCCTCGACCCTATTTTACCCCTTCGATCGAGAATGAGCGGGGCAAGTCTAGGATTGTTTCCCGATGAGGTCACTGTCCCAGGACACAAATTTTGCATCAGACTCTGTTTTATTTTAAACAATCTAATGACATAATTCTTATTGGCTTTTTAATCACGTGCTGTGTGGGGCACCCCTTATCCTCCGTCTTTTCATCGTATTCTCATTACTTCTTAATCACGTGCTGCGTGGGATACCCCTTATCCCCCCGTCTTCACAATGGTTCTTAATAACCGACCATTGTCTATTCTTTTGTAAATACCATTTTATTAACCAAAAGTTGTAAGCGAAATTATATCACTTGTGAGTACGTTCAGCACCCGTTGGTCTTGGTAAGCATAGTTTTCTTTCCTGTCTTGGCGATTATAGATCTAAGTGATCAATAGAGCTGGGCATCGCTTTCGAGAAAAGGACCACGTTTGATGCAAGTGACTTATGTGGCTGTTCCATTTGAAGTGATAATAAATGTGGTAGAAAATGTTCAAAACTCTGCCTTCGGATCGAAGCATGGATCGAAATGAAGAAAGAAAACAGCCAGTTGTTGTTGTTCAGGGACTTGATGGTCCTTTATCCGTACGTTGCTTCGTTACTTGGCTACATTGATGCATTGCATATCGATCATGATCTTGGTTGTCTGAACATGAGTGAAGTGCGATATGCAAAAAGAAATCTTGCCTTTGCGCTCAAGAGGTATAAACAATTGTTATGATTTGTAATTCTAAATGAGTCATAGACAAGTATATTTTTTATAAACATTTTAATGAGCGCGGGTCACAAGGAACCGCACACGTCTCACCTGCAAAGAATTAAGATTTTGGAAAAATTCATTTGTTCCACATTTGATTTTTATGTGAATGGATCGATTCTCTATTGGCATATCAGACGAATCTGAGAGACCGATCCCAGGCCTTCGCCTCCGGTTTGTAATTTTCCACCCAAAAAAAAACTCCTATGGAGACTTGGGACTTAGTTTCAGGTTTCACTGTGGGTACCCATCTTGAATTCTTAATTCGACTCCTGATTAGCTCTTCGGTGCTCAAAAATACCTACGTCACAAATTTAGCCCCGTGGATTTTGAAGTTGTGTGACATTTTTGCAAGACCCTAACGTGATTTGTGTCGCCATGGAAATCTGTGAGACCGAATCCAGTCCTCCGGTGAGGCTGGGAGGCTGTTTTCCAACATGGGCGACTTTCATGGGCGCCGCCATCTTGAATTCCTAATTCGATTCGTAATTGGCTCGTGGGTCCTCAAAATCATACTACGTCACAGATTTAATCACGCGAATAAAATCTGGCTCTCTGATTGGTCGAGAGCCATTTTAATGAAATGCTAATAATATGTACTGCGATCTGATTGGTTAGGGACCAAAGGAGCCAGGTATACTACTCTTGTTTGCCGACTTCGTCGTTTCTGAGACTTCGTTTTCTGACTGGATGAGCAGCCGCGAGCATTGGGCACCGTCAAAGGTGTCATGAAGAAGTACTCCTCGTCATCATCCTCCATTTCTTCACACGGGTACGATAGGGGGCACCAGATACTGTTTATGCGAACTGCTTGGGACGGGGAAACCCACTGCATCTCAACGGCCTTCTTTCTCCGCTCCAGCAGCACCAGTTTTGCAAGCCCGTGCACTTCTTCTTTTTGAAATTTTAACATCAGCGCTTCGACAGTTACTTCCAGCACGTACTGGAGTGCACGTTTGACATCTTCGTCTGTCACCGCATCCTCTTTTTTCTGGAGGTCTCGCAGTTCTTTTTCTTTCTCCATGATCCACTCGCGCTTTCTTTCGAGCATCCGTTGGTCTTCCTGTTTCTTTCTCGCAAAGAATTGGTCCCTAGACCGCTCTATATTTGGATGGTACGGGCCGTTCACCGACTGCAGCAAATGCGCATCTTCTTCCTTCAGCATTCCCAGCGAGATCCAGCGTTCCTTGGTTTCCTCAAGCACAGGCAATCGTGCGCGCTCTACCCGACTTTCCCTTTCATGGACGGTGCGTTTTACTTCAGTGGTGAGTAGGCCAAGTTGTCTCTGCTTGACACTGTGACATGGCTCTTGTTCTTGCAGACGTGAAATGTTCCTTAGACTCTCCAAATAGGTTTGACTCTTCGTTCTCTCCCTCCACACTACTATCTTCTATGACCGTATTCGGTTGCGTTGGCTCACTCCCTTCTTGCTCGTTTTCGCTTTCGTCCAGTTGCATGTTTCTAATCCGTTCTTTTTTTTCCTCACCGATATCACCTTGCTGTACACTGGTCCCAGGCATGGGAGGTGGTAACTCATCGTGTGGAGTGATAGCCAGGCTACATGCCCAGACAACTCATCCATTGCATTAGTTTGCAAGAATTCTTGTACTCCCGCTACACGCGGTGATGTCAAGCGTTTGAAGAAAAACCTTTTTAAGCGTATGGCCATGGCGTCTTTGTGCTTCCGGGCAAAATCCATGTCCGTCTGACACGTTATAAACATTGGGCATCTTATGACTGCTAGACTTGACGTCTTGTACTTGCGATCATGCGCAGTGAGCCGTCCTTGCGTTTCCAGTCGTTTGGATCCATCAGCTTCGCGTATGCCTCGTCTAGAAAGATGATTTGCGTGTTTTCATCGACCAAGCTCTTGTTAAAAGCCCTCTGTTTACTGATCATGGAAATGTATCTTGCTGGAATGAAGCGGATGACTGGCGTGAAAAGGCTCGTAATTCCACTGTTAGGCTCTCCTACGAGACACATGACCCTTTCTTTGCGCTATTTAGTGTCGCAGTTGACAAGTCGAATGCAATATTCGCAGAAGTGCGCCATTTCCTGCTTGTTGAGGCTATTCTGTAGTATTTGTTTGAAGTAACCTGAATCTGGCGTCTTAGTGTGTTCGTAATCGATGTACGCCCTGGGAGATTCTTTGCCGATTTCCGTGCTTTTGATGGCATGTAAATGAGCTTTCTCTGACTTATTGAGAAGCACCATCCTCCCTTCACCTCAATCAAGTCGTACTTGATACGCAGCAGCTTCATGAATTCGCAACCTGCTTCGCCAAGGATTTCTATGAGCTTGTTCAGATGCTTGATGATGGTGTCCTTAAACTGATCGTTGCTTCCCATGAGAGAAAGGAATTTCTTCACCGTACAGCAGTGCTGATATGTGTATTCAGAAGTAAGTTATTGCTGGCCAGTACTTTTCAGGTAATTCATCATTCTAGTCGACCTCCTGTTCTTGGCTGTCTTCCTTTTCTCCCTTTTCTTTGCTTCGTCTCTCAACGGCGGCAACAGAGGAGAAGAAAAATGCTATCCTTTTATGTTATTAATCGTTTTAATCTTTTCGTCACATTCGTCACGCTTCTGGCATATGTTTAGCAACAGATTGTCACAAGACATTCCTTCATGTTTGCTGTACGATAATTTAGCTGATAGGAGCGAACAGGTTCCTTGGACAGCAGGTAAGACCTTGCTTAACAGGGCACTTCGTATTCTCTAAAACCAGAAAAATAATCAGTGAAGAATGATGTTAAACACAACGCTATAATCTTCAAGCAAACGTGTCCATAGGTTTTGCATATTACAAACTCCATTGTACCTCAGATTAACTGGTTAAGACCAGTAAGCGATGTACAACTTCATTCCCGGTATGGTACGTTTTCGCTGAATATTCGTAAATGCGTTCCCTGAAAGAATTGGGAGCAGCTTTTCTTCCTTAACTTGCTTAATCAAAACTAGCGAAGCAGGAATAGCAAATCTCGTACTTACCTTATTATTCATTTGTCTTGCTGGCGCTGTGGCCATGGCTGTCCCCGAGTGAAATGAGAAAGAAGTAGTTTTTCAGTCTACTTTTATAGCATGATAGCTTGATGGTTAAAATTCCTCAGTGTGGTCTTTTATTTTCGATCAATTCCAGCCAAAGAAAGCCGCAACGGTGCTAAAAACCGAAAAAAAAGAAAGGCCACACAATTGGTGCAGAAACAAATCTTTTCTGGAATCTTTTCTGGAATCTTTTCTGAAAACTGGCGGGAAGTTGCCGTCGCAATGTTGCTTAACATGCTTAGGCGAGTGAAACGCCAGTCTCGCCTCAGACTTAACGCGGATTTGCCGTCCCCGTCGCCACCTCCCGCCACACAAGATGAGTTGCTCCAGTCATATACCGGAGAATGACCGGAAGGTTGCTTGTAAAAAGGTCGACAATACAAGGTCGACAAGATATTATGCAGAGAACAAAGAGCGAATCCTAGCTCGGCAAAAACGATGGCGAACAGAGAACGCCGAGATTCTCAAAACCTGACCTAAAAGACGGTATGAAATTAACAAGGAACGGTTCGTCAACGACCGGAGAGCCTATTGTCAACAGAACAAGGAACACATCAGAAATTACCGAAGACAATAACGCAAAAACAACAGAGAACGGATCAACGAAAATTTTAAAAGCTATTACGCCAAGAATAAGGAACAGATCAACCAAAGACTTCGTAACCGAAGGCAAAGAAAAATAGAGGCCCGGGACCAAAAGTCTGAGAAACTGGAAACGAGTCCCCCAATGAAGATCTGAACTGAAACCCATCATGTCGTTTTAGTCTCGATGTTTGATTTCTCGATCCTTAACACTCTTCTTCTCCCCTTTAGCTGTCTTCTTCCTCTTCCCACAATCCATCATGAAGCTGTACATTTTAGCTCTTAAAGCAATAAACTCTCGAAGGGTTTCTTTCTAATGGAATGGAAAATGTCATTTTGAGGGTAGCCAGAACTATCAAAGCGGTCTTGATCCTCTTGCATGTCCTTGTAGACATCTTCCGTTTGGATATGATAGCAGAGACTATCAGTATCCGTGAACAACTTAGGTTTGTCACCATACTTAGAACTTGACATACTCATAGTGGGACTGTTAGAGTGTAAAGTTTAACCAATGAGAAAATTGTAATCAATTTTCCCTTTGGAGTTATGCAATAAACGTTCTAAAGACTCAAAAGTCTGTTTTGTTTATTTAACATTTATTCCATGAGCGCGCGTTGGATATGAGATGGTATGGCTATAACCATCTCAAATCCAACAAGCGCGAATGGAATAATTGTTTTATTAAATTCGGTACGGTTGTGTGCTTGAAAATTATACCTAAATTTTATTGGTTTTTAATTTTACAAAACGAGAGGAAGTTCATGCGTCAAAAACAACAGCAAGTGGGAAGTCACATGGCATGCGCGCAGTTTGTAAACTTTAGCTGAAAGAAAATTTGAAAACGAAGCCGGCGATTCTATCTGCTGAACGAAAATTACCATCATCTTTAATTTAAGGAACGTCTATCAAACGAAGGATATTCAACCTTGGTCAGAAAGTTTGAAAAGCGTTCAAGTTTGAGTCATCGAGAAGATTTTTCATGATTGTGCACTTGCACATAAAAGTTGTAAAAGTACTGCGGAAAACTTTGATCACCATGTGACAGACGTTCAGTGTGTCAAAATTATTATCGACAGGAACTCTATCAGCGTTCCCTTGCTGTGGCTGCCTTCGTATCAGTTCGAGATGGATATGTGGAGATGATTGCAGGCCAGTTCAGAGTCAGGGACAGAAAATATCTTAGCATCGGATTCAATTTCAGAATCTCCGAGACCCTGATGGTTTTTCGTGGCTGGTAAACAGTGTGGTAAAGATTCCAGCCGACGCTTCGGATCAGCTCATCAAAATACTCAACTCCTTGATCGATTTTTCGCAAGGACAGAATTGTTGGCTTTAGCTGGCGTTGACGGAATCTCTTGCCCTGCTCGGCCAAAAAAGAAACTAAGGTAAAACTAGGTCGTCCTCTGTAGTTTTTCGGCTTTTTTGCTCGCAGCCCTTTCGAGCCCACTGCTGTCGCACAGTTTCTTCATCTGTTCACTGGAAATTGGTTTCTGACCGTTTCTTACGGGCTCTATTAGGCTGGATATGTTGCCTGTTTTTCTGAGGTCTTTTGCAAATGCTCTAATGCTTTATTTCCCTCAGTAAAAGCGGGGTGAGACGTACTGGAAGAGGGTTTGTTGAGTGGCAGCGAGCGAAGAAAACGATCAATGGCGGCTCTCAGATGGATTTCATTGAGAAACTTTTGTAAACTGACAGTGTGTCATCTTTATTCCTCGCAGACGTACAAAAACTCTTCCGAAAAACATTCAGTTCTTCTTTTGACATTTCTTCTATCGGTTTCGAAAATTTGGTGCCATCAGGACTAGCAAGCCTTTCAGTAACATTAAGGTAAAAATTATTGTTGTTACGTAATCTTCATGAATGCGTAAAATGTCGATGTTTATGTTTGAAATTTTACAGCTTTTAAGGGAAACTTAACGGGTACGTACGGTTAAATACTCTCATTCCGAACTTTATGACTATTTTGTTATTACTGGGATGGGATTATCCTTAATTTCTTGTACATGTACTTCTGTAGTGAGCTCACCGAATTTGTTTTTCTTTTAATTTTCATCTGATTTTTTGCCGACGGAACTTGGCTTCACATAAAAATATTTATGCTAAGTCACATTCGCCGAAATATATTTCGATATAAAGTTAAACGTAGGTATAATGACTGGTAATCGAGATACAGTGAACCAATCAGAAAGCTAGAATTGCATTATCCGAGGTTGAGAATTAATAAATGAATTTATTGGCATTACTGTTACAAATTTTAGTTTCCATTTTTGTACCAATGCCAAAAGGCGCTACATTCATTGACTAGACATTTTCAAGCCAATGAGAAGTGAGTAGAAGCTGAGAACTTATTTCAAAACTGCTTATACTTCCAGCGGCTGTTGAAGGGATTAGCTTTTAACGTTTGTAAATGTCGTCAAGGGCATAAAGTTTGAAATTCCTTTGAGGGTTCCTCGTATGACAACTCAAGTTGACGATGGAGTGCAACAAAGATTTGACTTCACAAGCACTTTTGGAATTGGAGAGAACAAGAAGAAATAGTGAGAATGGAATCAATAGAAAAATAGATAGAATGTTGCAAGAAGAGAGAATGTGTAAAATAATCACTGTACTTAGCAAGGAAATGATTGCATGGAAGAGACAATGGCTCGATTTAGCTCGTACGAACGAACAATGCAAACGAGAAGACACGGTGGAGGAATTGAAGAGAGGCTATCAACGTACTATTGAACACACTGAAAATATGATGATAGAACTTGACAGTTTTTTTATTTGGAAGTTCCTCTAATTGAGAGTAACATGATTTTAGCTTGAATTCTAAAATTGTGTGAAGCCGCTTATTTTTACTCGTCATATCTTGTTAGCACAAACGTTTTGACATGAAACTTCGTTGCATTTGACACTTAAAGCGCATACTAATTAGTAGATAGCGCAGTTTGCGACAGTGTGTTTTTCAAGCCCCTAAAGTCGGCCTACTTTTTGGGAGATTTTAGCTTGGTCCCCCCTTTGCGAAATCTCAGAAAATGGCCAATTTGTGTGTGTTTGCCAAATCTGCCAAAGCTCGGCGCTGCGAGCACTTTTCAAGCCGCGGTCTGCGCGACAATATTTTCCAATGTTTGCACTTTAAGCGCATACTAATTAGTAAATATCGCAATTTGCGCCGGTGTGTTTTTCAAGCCCGTAAAATCGGCCTTTATTTTTGAGGGATTTTCACTTGGTCCTCCCTTTGCGAAATCTCAGAAAATGGCCGTTTTGGGTGTGTTTGCCAAATCTCCCAGAGGTCGGCACCGCGAGTACTTTTCACGCCGCGGTCTGCGGCACAAGATTGTCCGATGTTTGCACTTTAAGTGCATACTAATTAGTAGATAGCGCAGTTTGCGCCAGTGTGTTTTCCAAGCCCCTAAAGTCGGCCTACTTTTTGGGCGATTTTACCTTGGTCCCCCCTTTGCGAAATCTCAGAAAATGGCCGATTTGCGAGTTTGCCAAATCTGCCACTGCGAGCACTTTTCAAGTCGCGGTCTACGGCAAAAGATATTCCGACGTTTAATATTTAAGCGCATACTAATTAGTAGATAGCGCGATTTTCGCCAGTGTTTTTTCAAGCCCCTAAAGTCGGCCTACTTTTTGGGCGATTTTCCCTTGGTCCCCTCCTTTGCGAATCGAATTCTTGACATGTGATGGATGTGAAAATGAGTGCAACAAATAACTATGAGAATCTATGGGTTTGTAGTGCATATTGTTGGAAAACCGTTGCCTTCGGCAGAAACTTTGATATCTAGAAATGCTAAAGAAGTATCGGAAATTTCCCAGGTATATATAACAGCCGGATGAAACGGATTAACAGCAGTTATAAATTGATTGCGAATTTTTCGACAAACGTGGCTATCTTGCCTTTGTTGTTCAAGCCGGCCATCATCGCGCCCAACAAATTGATCGGCAGTCAGCACTACAGACGTCTAAGAAGGAGAATAATAATAGAATTCCATTTACCCTCACATTTCACCCTCACAACCACGCAGTAAAATCCATCATCCTAAAAACCTTTAAATTACTTCAAAATGATCCCGATACTGGTAGAATCTTTTCGCAACCTCCATTAATATCATTCAAACGCGACAAAATCATAGATAACTTTTTAGTCAGAAGTGCATTCCAAACGGGTGATCAACCCGGAACTATTAAATACGCACGCGCTGGATGCAAAACATGTCCTTTTATTTGTAACGTTGAGAAATTGTCGGGATCCAAGCGATCCATCACGATCACTGATCATTTTACCTGTACCTCAGCCAATGTGATATACTATATAGCTTGCACTCTTTGCAAAAAGTTATACATCGGCGAAACAGGGAGACGACTAGGCGACCGATTCCGAGAACACCTTCGCGTCGCAGAGAAAGACGACAAAAACGCATCTAAACCGGTCGCAAGACACTTTAATCTGCCCAATCGTTCTAAGCAACATATGGCAGTCTGCTCCGACGAAGGGCTAACGCTCGAAACGTCAGCAAAGAAATTGCTCTATCAGTTACAAAAAGACTAGGATTCTCTGTTTTGTAGATGGGAAGTACTTACCAATTTAAGCTTATCTGGGAAGATACCTTAAGTTTTAATAAAGATCTTTAGAAACAGTCCTAAGAAAGCACGCGCGCTGATTGGTTCATAATTGTGTTTGTATAACTCGATGGAGACACAGAACTAGCGCGCGCTGTTGACGTAGTGATGGCGCGAGCAAAGAGAATTCACATTTTAATAATCAAAGTTAACAAGTTGTTTTCCTTTTTCTCGTCGCGGTGTTTTCTAAAAGAAATAGAAAACATGTACTCCGTGTTTGTATCGAGCTATATAAACACTCGTGAAAGTTTGGGAGAACTCGAAAAAGCTGTGGAAACACTCGCCTACGGCTTGTGTTCCCACAGCATTTCTCGTTCTCCCAAACTTCAACTCGTGTTTATATAACTCCATACAAACACGGTACATGTTTTCTATTTCTTAAATAACGTTTGCCAGAGGTTCAGAAATCAGGTGAAATGAATGCTTTATGACACGCACAAAAATTATTGTCATAACCAGAGGCCTTTCGCAGCGAAATTAAACTACACATGTTTTCCAATTCACGAATATCGGTGGGTTTTAGAATGGCAGGGGCACAGAGGCATACGGGCACCTTCAGACTTGGGGGGCAGTACCCTTATTGCCCGAAAAAAATTACACAATGCCCGGAAGCGTAAGTTGTACACACGCACTCAAATCGCAGTAAAAAACAAAAATGTTCCGAATTCTCACGTCTAATGAAACAAGAGAAAATGAGGTGGTCTCTTGTATGAAACTATTATCATTCCGAAAACCTGCGGAATTCTGATTTTTGAAAAAGATCATCATTGGAAGAGGCCCATGTATGGGGGATGTGTTCTCTTAGATCATGGTCTCTTGAATGAAACTATTATCATTCCGAAAACCCAGCGAAATTCTGATTTTTGGAACCTCCAAGGGAAACGAAAATTGCTTTTAAAAATCGGATAGTTCCAGAGATCGGGGGAAAAATTACAGCGTTTGACTGAGGAGGGGAAACGACGTTTTGTTCAAGTTATTGGGAGGATCGAAAAACTGAGGCCGGTTCGGGCAATCGGGATTTCCCTGTAGTTATTTTGAAACATCGCATACTCCTAGCCTATGACTTAAATCAACAGCCCGGTAAAATTAGAAAGTTATAAAAGAAACAGTTAATTGTTCCTTGTACGAGAAACTCAGCACAATTTTAAACCGGCACTTTACGGAGCCGTTCAAGACATTTACGATACACATTTAATTGACATATGGCTTTTCCAAAACAGAATACCTGCATGCCATTGTGGATCCTTAGCTCATTTGACCTTAATTCCGTTTTGACAAGACAAACACCAGTGAAAGTAGCTTACAAGCCTGGTCTTGACTACCTTTTAGCATGTTTTCTCCCAAGTACTTTTGCCCGAATCATCAACCTTTTGCCCAAACAATTTCAAAAATTTCTGAGACTGGGGGGGGGGGGAATGCAGCCCCCTCTCCCCCCCGGCCCGTACGCCTATGCAGGAGGATAATCTTTGCTAATAAGAAATGAGCGAAACTGGCCGAATTCAAAGTGGGTATAGCACTCGCAAGGTTGATGCCAATGTTGGTAAAGTACTGATTTACAGAATCAAAGTTCACTCTTCGGCTTTTTCTTCTCCGGAGCTTTACATTCACTGCCACTTGGGAGAATTTTGCAAGCGATCACTTTCCCTTTCTCTTCTCCAGTCAGGTAGGCTCCTTGCATGTAACCATACCACTCCGAGCTCGTCGCTTCACCACCAAAGTAGAGTCGCTCCAGGTTCTGTCCGAGCTTGTTAAAATCCTCGGAGGTAAAGCTCACGATAGTATCTGAATATGACCCTTGGGATAACGGGTCCTGTGACCAGCGGTTATAGTAAATGGCTAAAGAGACGAAATGCACAAAGCATATCAAGAGATATCAGCAGAAGCACCTAGGTGATATGCTTCTGATATGAGCAATAGCCCATGTTGGATATATCAATATTCTAACATTGCTCGGAGGCTTTCGGGTCAATATTGAAATTTTTCACGTTTCTCTCAATTCGAAATGCTGGATAACGGTGCACTTTTGTATTTTAGTATCTTCAGACCAAAATCAATGTAATCACTCTAGTCAATAACAAAGAAGGCAGATAACAAACTGAATAACTCAAATCTCCAAGCAAATACATGCAGATGACGCCAAGGGAGGGAAAACTTGTGCAAGCCAGACACGATTGGTTTTGCTTCCACTTTTCACTGGCTGACAAAGTGGCGCGAGTTTTTTTAAGCCAATCGCCTAACGTAGCAATGAAAACCGCTCTATAAAGAACAACACAAACACCTAGCAAGAGTTGTAAGTCGTTAGATGAAGACTTGACTACCCAAATTAAATTTGTCAGAGATTGCACCGAGACACATCTCGTGTTGGATGATATATTTCTGTCGTACACCACATAAAGATCTAGCCAAGCCTAAAAGGGGGACTCCTGGTTAGACCAAGTTACTTAAATTCTACTTCGGAGAGTATACCTCTATAACATATAGCAGGAACTAATTGCTGCGCCCCTGTTGTTCCATAAAGGGTAGTGATTCTTGTTATTCGCTGCTAATTAAGCTGCCCTGGTGAGCTATTTATCCTCACCTGTTGCATCAGGAATGCCCTGTCCGTAAATCGTTCTCAGCATTTTCATGACCTCTGCCTTCGTTTCATTGAATGCTTGTCGTTCAATCCTTCTCCCTTCGTCCTCCGTCACAGTGATCAATAAAACATTGCTTTTATTTGGTAAAATGCCTAGTCTTTCCAAGTCTTGGAACACGGGAAAACGACCGCGCTCTTTAGAGGCGTACAGGATATATTCGTGATCGTCCCAGAACTTGCTTGGAAATTTCAGGAAAATTTTCGTGTACACCGACATCGGGTTTTTAAAGATCACTTCCTTTTTCCATTGTGGGAGGGGTGGTTTAAAAGTCACTATGTCACTGGCCAACACTCCAGTACTGAATGTGCACAGAGCATAATCTGCAGCAAATTTGTCGCCAGCGGATGTGGTTACGTCAACTGAAGTGGCTGAATACTTGATTTCTGTCACGGTTTTACTCAATAAAATTCGGTTAGTCAAGGGTTTGTAGAGATCTTCATACATAGACCAAAGCCCACGCTGATCGGTGACAAAAAAATCCTCTCCACGTTCACCGAAAAGCTGGTAAAACGACACCAGTTCTGGGCGCTTCGCGTACTCGAAATCCATGTTGAAATATTCGATGACTTTTTCAATGGGTCGTTTACCTTTCCATCCCATTAACTGGAGACCAACACGAGCTGGAATATCTGACAAGTTCTGTTCTTTTCTTTCTTCCTGGTAGTCTTCAACTTTAGTTTCCACTTTGTCATGGAAGTCCTTGAGAACTGCAAAATCGGTGGTATCATTGCCTTGTTCGTCTCTGCGAAAATCATACATAAGTTCAATTACAGAAATAGAAAACATGTACCGTGTTTCCATATCCAGTTTTAGTGTAAATCTTTTAGCGTTCTATCACGAATGCCGTTCTCTGATCGGCCACACTACTCACTATCTCTTCAGTGATAGATAGTAGCGTAGCAGTGTACGCTTGTTAACAAAATGACGGCCGGTTCTTGGCGTTAATTTTGAAGTGTCTGTGAAGAGAAATTGGAAAAAAAGTTTTGAAAGACTAGACATCTCCAGCTCATAGTCTAATTATTTGATAGAAACACAAGTGGAAGATTGGGAGATCGAGAAATGCTTTGGGAACACGAGCCATAGGTGAGTGTTTCCACAGCTTTCTCGAGTTCTCACAAGCTTTCACGAGGGTTTCTATTAAACAATTAGATTATGAGCTCAAGATTTTTATCGCGTGATAGTTGACGAGGGTGCAGCCCGAGTCAACTATTAGGAATAGAAATCTAGAGCGAATAGTCTAATTGTTTTAGTATAAATCTACCAGTCGTTCAAAATTCAACCTAAATCCTCGTCACAGGCATTTCAAAAACGCCAAGAAGCGGCCATCGTTTTGTTAAAAAAGGTACACTGCTACGCTACTCACCATCTATCACAGAATAGATAGTGATTAGCGTAGCCAATCAGAGAGCGGCATTCCTGATAGAACGTTAGTAGATTTATACTAAAACTCGATACAAACACAGAGAACATGTTTTCTATTTCTTTTAGAAAACATCGCGACGACTAAAAGGGGAATAACTTGTTCACTTTGACCTGACCTGACCTTATCTTATCTCAGCTAAGCTTATCTCACCTCACCTCCCCTCACCTCACAAAGCTGAAGGAGAGAAGAGAAAAATCCTACGCTGATCTCAGTGGTATGCAACGTCTGACTGGCAATTCTTTTGGCTTATTTTTTTCTGGGCAATTTGAAAATGTCGCCGTAGGTGTGACTTAATAATAGCAAAAACAAATTTCTTCAAATCTTTTCTCTTTTGTTTTCTTTCTTTCTTTTTTATCCTTTCATACCGACGAGAAATATCCCCATCTTTGTCTCTCAATGAAGTTATCGTGACCTCCCATCATCCGGGCTAAGTTTGAAAGACCTATCTAATTACCTCACGACAAAGTCGGAGTAATTACTCCGAATGCCATTCATCTTTTTCGCATCCTTCAGCTTCACAAGGGGTGCTGTGACCTCATCATCTGTGAAATGAATCCAGTTCGCTCCTACCTCGACATTCAAACCCGCAAATGGCACAGCATGTATTCTGCCTCCAGTGTAATTCTTTCCTTCAAGAATCAGAAAGTCAGTGATGCCTTTGTCCAGTAGTGTTTTTGCTGCCGTTACGCCTGAGAGTCCAGCGCCAAGGATGAGGACTTTGGTTTTGTTTACCTTAACAGGTGAAGACAAAGATCTTTCCACCATAAGCAGCAAGAGTAGCATCAGGATGACCTTTGCCGTGATATTCATTCTGTGAATGATAGAGTAGTTTTCTGTGTAAACGGCAAATCAATAAAAAACTTTATACTGAGTCTCTCAACTTTCTGGCTGATTCTAGTCCCAAGTTAAGTAACGTTGTTACCTTCAATAACGTCTTCCCGTTGAAATAGTTTCAGTTTGAAATCGATATTAATTGGAGATAGTTTCGTGGAATATCAAAAACGAAGAAATTAAAGTACAATTAATGGTGGCAACAGAATAAGATCAAGCTATTGCATGACAATGTTACGATTACATTAGATTTTCAGTTGGGTCAGAACAACCTCGTTCCCAGGGTCTCTCATCTTACCGCCTAGATACCCTGGGAACGAGGTTGATAGAACGATTCCAGAAAAACTACCCAGAATCAACAGAAATCTGCTTTTTTCCATTAGCTGCTATTACAGTCTGCATGACGGTTAGCTGTCTTGCTGAGAACAGTTCCATTATTAAACTTTTATTAAACAAAAGTACTGACCAAATTGTTAAAATCGCACCATGATCAGATTAGGCTTGAGATCACATATCTTTTAAAAGGTGAAACCGATTCTGTACATCTTGACTAAACCATTACCTTATCATGACTGTTAAGAGTCCACCAAGTGCTGCTTCCTCCCGGGACTTTAAAATGACAAAAAATAGCTCTTGCATGCCTTACGTGCCTATGTTTCATTTATGGCTCGACATTTAATTTTTGCGTCTTGGAATTTTAGCGGATCCAATTTAAATCTAAATCATCTTCCATTTTAAACTTATCTCACATATGTTGATACAGTGCTTTACCAAACCATTTTAAAAACACCTATGAAGCGTGTTTAAAATAACGCCAAAATATAGTTCAAGTTTTACAGCATAAAAATGCATGTGGTACCTCACTCTTCGCTTATTTTACACCAAGCCAAGTTTCATGCTCGAACTCGCAATATTTTCCTTTGCGAAAAACAAAAGTCTATGTCAATGTGTTGTGCGCAAATAACTCACTATTTTTACACGAAGACATAAATCAATTTCAATGGCAAAAAAATGCATTTCCTGTACGCCATCATGTCTGGTTTGTCATCGCGTCGTATTCCCTTAATTCCCTACACTAACTATGAATTGTTGTTGTCATTAAAAATTCGCAATAGATTTCCTGGAACCTTAATTATTCGATTCACCAAACGCTTTGAGTTCGTTAAGACACAATAATGGGTCAACTTACAATGCTGTTTAGTGTAAGGCCGTTAAAGGACGGCTTTAAATTAATCGAGTTTAAATATCTTGAAGGAAATCAGAATCGCTCCCTTATTCTATTTGGTAAACAGCCGATCTCCGTTCAAGAAGTCGAGAGGTTAGTATAGGTAATCATACGGTTTCGAGTTCAATTTGGAATTAATTTGCACAAGTGAGTTTTTCAAAAAGCTGAAATTGCACGCGCCGCTTCAAATTGAACGAGAAAAACCGTATGATTACTAATTAATAAAACAAACATGAAAAAATTCGCGCAGAAAAAGTGCCGGAAGATGTTTCTTGAAGCTATTTTTTTCGCATTTGAGAAAACTTTTTTCAAAGTTTCCGTACAAAATTTTTGTTTCTGCTTTACCTGATATCATTGACCTACAAAATTTCTCATTGTCTTTCTGTAAATTTATAATCCAGAATTACGATGTGTAATTTGCACTGGTGTTACACTTGAACTGCACTGCTCTCAGCCAATCAGAATCGAGGTATTTTTTCATGTGTATTATTAATCTGGTAATGTATTACCGGTGCAATTAACAACAAAATCAAACCACAGAGTCAGAGAATGCACGTACAAGTTTATCCCCAGTCTAACCAATGGACCCCAGCAACTGTTATCAAAACGCCGGCAGCATCTCAGCCGATATCATGCAGTATTGAAACTGCTAATGGAGCTCAGTTGGTGAGAAATCGTCGCTTCATTCGTCCAGCTCAAAAGACTGCTCTGATACTTCCCGAGAATGTAAAGCTTGACGATAGCAGTAACAGCGAACGACCAAGACGTGTGATTACAATAACACAACACTTTTTAAATTTTAAAACATGTTTCGACAGAAACTTCTGTCATCTTCAGTTTAAATTGCAATGTACAGAGTAGAATATATAGTATGAGCCCAAGTGTTAATTAACTATAAGAACAAAATGAAACATGACAATGTACAATATTACAATATTTAAACTGAAGAAGACGGAAGTTTCTGGCGAAACATGTTTTTAAATTTAAAAACTGTTGTGTTATTCCTCAAAATATCAATATTTATTTTTTCTCAAGCATTTGAGCGGGCCGGAATCCTAAATCCTCGAATTTGATTGGCTAATCTTACGGACGTGATCGGTCCAGCTTTTTACGATACGGCCCACGGGCCGGATTTTTTCCCGCTGCCTAAATTTCGCTCCTAAAAGTTAGCGGTAATCGTCAATCTTTTGCCTTTTTTATACATCCATCGACGATTAGTCAAAGCAAGTTTATCTCTGTTCTCTTTAAAATGGCAAGCAAAGTCACTGTAAGTAAATTCAGTTGAGTGTTTTGAAATTGTGAGGGTTTGCATTCCTTGCATAGGGTTGCTGAGCCCGCAGTACGTGCGGCAGTCAAAACGTAACTGTCCTACCGAAACGACACGAAAATAGCCTTTTTCTTCGCCGCTAGCTAAAATAAAGACAATGCTAAAGTTGCTTTGGCCTCTTTTAATAATTAACCAGAGAATTCCGGGTTCAATTCGACAAAGAACAGTACAATTTGTTCAAAATAAGACTACTATTATCCTACATGGCGACGCTCGAGGAACTACTATTTTTGGCGCCAAATTAGAAGCTTGGAGACAAAAGATGTTTCATATTTTTCAGTTTTTGCAATGTGATATATGGTTTTGGGAATTGTAAATCCCCTTTAGTGAATATGCAATCTCCAATGAGAAAAGGGGCTTGATTTCAATGCTTTTATTGTCAACTTACATTAACGTGACGAAAGTAAGATTTTTCCCACCTGCTGAATCCTGATTGGATCGCGGGCTCATGTCAGGTTAATTTGTTGAAAACAGGGCAGGAATGTTAGGAAGCCAGTAACCGCAAGCCCAGGATTAAAATTTATTCGAATTATAACTTTTTTCTTCTATCCAAATGTTTTTGCTGCTTTATTTTGTGTATATGGTGATTATGAAACTCAAAACAGAAAGTCAAACAATAAACAGAAGACCTCATTGCAATGTTACAAAACTCAAATCAAAATTCTACCTTTTCCTGGGTTAGCTTTATGGGGCACTGAACAACCTGGAACTACCCTTTTAGGCTGGCCTAAATCTATATATTATGCGATTTCTCGCCTTTCAAATTTAGAACTCAGATAGTTTGGAGCCAACCTGTGCAGAGAACTACAAAGCATCGTAACTCTCATATCTATGTACTTTTGCAAGAATTTTCGCCCATACCGAGGAATTAGAGCAGTAATTCACGTTTCAATGATTTAATCAATCAAAACGTTCAGTAAACGTTGTCACAATGATTGCCGCAGTGATGCCATCAGCCGGGTCACCTGATGGGTAAAAGAACTCTGTGTAGCAGCTTCTTCTCTGGCCAAAGATGTTGGTTACACTAAACTTTATTCAGATTAGCACTTATCGTTTTAAAACACAGAGAGCAAACCTACAGTTACAGTTGTAAAGAAAGAAAGATGACAGCAATAAACTTGGAAGAGTAATTAAGATACAGGCGAGGGGCGGATGTCGTTAACTGAACAATGGTTTGTTATTTCCTGTCTCCTTGGCAATTAGCAAATTAGAAGCTATTTTACAGGAACCAGTTCTCTGGTTCGTGGCTTTCGCTAAGCAAAGCTTTTCTTAAAAACCGTTCTGAGGACATTAACCATGATAATGATACGAAACATTAAGAAGAAGTGAGTTAACATCATTGACTTCATCGATCAGATAGTGTCTCTTTAGTTAAAGTGCTGTGATTTCGTAGCTTGTCTTAAGCGGCCTTCACACGGCAAACGTAAGTTGGCAAACTCATGTTGGAAAACTTCAAAAAGTTGACGAACTCTTTCCTTTACACGTCAAACTCTTGTGAAATAACAAACACGGTAATTTGGCCGCTTTTTTAGTGCAGTGGCACTCGCGTTCAACAGTGAAACAGAGGAAAAGAAGAGAAGAAACAGAAAGCGGTGGAGAAATAGAAAGGTTTGGACGAAACCCAGTTTGTCTGCAGGTTCCTCCGTTTTGTTTTGTTTGTTATTTAAAAATGTTGACTCGCGTCCCCCATTTTGTGAAGTGTCACGCAAATAGATCACGTGAATAGAGCTTGTTTTGATTGGTTGACAGTTACCAACACATGTTGGCCAACCGTTCACACGTCAGATACGAGTTTACTCACACGAAAAAGTGGGCGAAAAAGTTAGCGAGAATATAGGGAAGTTCTATTTGTCGCCAACAGTTTGCCAACTTAATTGCCGACTGTTTTGGTGCCGTTCACAAACATCAACTTGAGTTTGCCAACACTAGTTTGCCAGCTTAAGTTTGCCGGGTGAAGGCCGCTTTAGAAACACGACTTCAAATTAGACATGCTACACCAATTTTGTTTTTCTTTTGAGATTCAGCAGTATGCGGCGAAATAAAATTTATCGGCAGGCACTAGAGTTTACTTTGGGTAATTCATAAGAACTCGGTTGTGTTCCACTTCTGTCTTTAATCAGAGCGCTTTAGTTTGTACATTACTGAGACCTAATTGTTATTTGCATAAAAATGCAAATTTCATCGAACGCTTGCTTTTCAAACTAATTTTTAATCGCATTCCCTGGAGTATTACGCGACACATTATGAATAAAAACTAATAATTATTAGAGTAGATCATAATCATGTTAAAATCTTGGACTTTCGTTGTTATGGTGTAGTTTCCGCCCATACTTAGGAAATAGATTACTCCTTCATGTCCCTATCATGCGATGCCAATCCAATCACAGAAAGTTGTTGTTAAGATCAGGCCATCAGGTCACTTCATGATAAAAAAGGAAAAGAATATTGAGAAATAGCTTCTTTTCTGTTCAGCGGTGTTGGTCA